>JBDPZO010000004.1:3341819-3369397 GCA_039877585.1 Heterodera filipjevi | reverse complement strand
GATTCACAAATTTTTCCCGTTATGTACTTGTAAATTTGTCGACACGCCTGTACTTGCAAGGGTTTGGTACAATGGCAACCCTGGTTTTTTCTATTTTTAAGAAAAAATTTTATATTGCTTTTGTTTTTTAAATTTTGAACCAAATTCAAACATTTTCAAAATTCCGAATCCCGCCGGGGTTAATCCGAGATCGGCATTTTGGCCGGAATCCCAGTTTTGGATCCCGATCAGCCATTATTTGTAAATCCCGTATTCCGACTTTTGATTTTGCGGTCAACTTCATAAAATGCCTTTTTGCTCTCAAAGACGTACCGGCACTTAATATACACATCGGTGTAATCAACGCAATGATAAGAAAATTTTAATTTTTGGTGAATCATATTTATAGATTTTGACAAAAATGGTAAAAAATAAATAAAAAATGTTTTATTTATTATTTAATTATAATTCAGATTATATTTAATTATACGGGTAAAAGGTTTCGCAGGCTGCAGGACTGAAACTTTCACTGCTAATCCGACTGCGTAAAAGAGCCCTGATCTTTCAACAAAAAGGTGCACCACAATCGCCCTTGAAAATGAAACTTTTAATAGAGAAACCGGAATTTTAAAAGTACGGGAACGAGGCCAGGCTATTATATATATAATTTATATATTAAATATATATATATATTCAGGACCCAGATGGAAATTTTCAAAGCATCATTTGGTCAGCAAAAAAATAAAAAACATTTGAGAAAGAAAATCATCATCACATTTTTTTGTGCAAATTTTTGGGAAAATTTTGAAATTTAGATCGATTTTTTTTTGAGTCAATTTTTGGCAAATTTTGTAGCTAATAGTTTAAAAAAACAGATTTTGAGTCTTCAAATTTAATTTCGTGCCTACCGGTAAAATGCCTCGGTTCTTAGTGCGGCGCACAAAAAATGTCGGTGTCGAACTGAATACGGTTGTCTGCAAAAGCACTTGGCAATATGGCCGGACACGATTGGTACCAGATCTCATTTAATTTTGCATGTGTATCAGTCTCCTCTGTTCTGAAAACATTTTTTTTGGATTAATTGTTTGGGCATTTTCAACTATTTCCAAGAAAAAACATTGATAATTTTATAGAGCAAATTTTAATTTTAAAATTATTTTAAGTTTATTTTTCGAAGCGTTGTGTCAGTCCAGTATCTTTTAAAGAGCCTTCGAATGAAATAAAATTTTTAGATTTTAAAAATTAAATTTATAATTTTTTTTTATGAATTTTTCATTCATACATTTTTTGCATGTACTAATTTATTTTTTAAATTTATAAAACTATCAAAATGTTATAAAATTTATTTTTTTTGATCAGAAATATTTGTGAAGTATTAAACTTTACTAAGCGTCAACTTTGCTGATTTGAGAAACGAATACAAATTCAACCCCCACCCGAGCTGCTGCTGGGTTTTTCATATAAACCGAAACAGAAAAGTGTCATCTTAACAAATTTAAACTGTTTGATATCATTCAATAGTCCTTTTCTTTTTTATCCCTAATTATCATGTTAAGTTTTCAAAAATTTCACTTAGTTATGGTGACGAATTCTCCTGTAAAAAATGCCAATTTTTCGAATAACCTAGTGCGCCCCGCGCCCCCCCCCCCCTCTCCGCGGGAGCCGGAAATGCGACACAACAAAATTCAAGAACTTCGAAACACATTAACAATAGGATACGTTAATCTAGTAAATCCAACCACTCTCGACTTGCGAAACCCGAGAATTGGATTTAACACTTAATTTTATAATTTTAAAATTTTTTTAAATAAATTTTCAGTACAAATTGTTGTATTTAATTTAAACGAAATTTAATTTTAATATTGTTTTTACTAGGTTTCATCATTTTATCTGGGTTTAATCTCTAATTTACGGCCGGTGTCGCATTTTCAGAGAGCCCCCCCCCCTCGTCACCTTCATTCCTCTTCCAACAACTGTAGCCAATTGCCCATGCCAAAGTTTTGTAGTTTTTGACAAACAAATCGGTTGTACACCACTTCTTTTCTCTAAGGCGTAGCTCAACTATTAAAAATAAATACTAAATTAATGTTATTTTATTAAGTGTATAAATGCTGGTTTCGAAAAACTAGAAGACTATCTGATCTGACGTTATAGCTACTATATTTTAATTCAATAGTTTTTTTTCTCTCTCATTTAATTGATCAGATCATTTTTATATTTGACATCACATCATCAATAAATATGATTGAGACAGAATTCTTTTTTATTATTATTATTATAATGTCCTGATATCAGAAATTATTCCTGCTGGCGTTTCAATGTGATCTGTTCTCAAAATATTATTATATTTGAACATCCATCAGTGTCATGAAAAAAAATAGGCTTGAATAAAATTTGAAAAATTTGGAAGATTCATGGGTTAAATTTTGAAATATTAATAGAATTAAATAATCATATATATTGCGATGAATTATTATTAGGACATTGCGGGGTTTACCTGTATAATTCCAATGTCATGTTTTCTTGGTATGAATTGTTCGCATTAAATTGTGTGGCACACTGATCTCACGCGCCCCCTGGTCCATGCTTTCGCAATGTCATATGATCCGTAAATACACAATTCGTCAGGCTTCACCAGTTTGTATCTGTTATTTTGAATTCACTTTATCAATGTAAGTTTATCATAACCAATAAATCTTGGTTTAACTACAGGTGGTCTTTACACTCACGGTAAAGGTATTGGTCGGATTTGTCCGGTCCTGGTCCGGAATCCGATTTTTTGGGCCTTACAACCCGGTCGTCGAATTGTAAAAACAATGAAAATCCTGATCCGAGATAACACGGGTTGGCGGATTTTTCCCGGACCGGTAAAATTTTCCCACCATAAAAATATTCCAGACGACGGCATAAAAGCATATATATGACACGGTCCCCACTCTCGGTTTCTGATCATGGTATTTCACGGGTTGCGGTTTTTTTTCTAAATCCCGGTCCCGCCCAACCCTGTAAAATAAAAATACCCTTATTCCTTCCCTTCAAACCCTTTTTTGTCATATTTCGTCCATCATTCAGCAAGAAGCGCTCTGTCCCAATACAGACAATGTGCTGCAGTTGCAACATGGCGCAAAGAAATCAGAACACCGGTACAAATAATTGACATTTGTTTGCCATTTATACAGGTGTGCAACGCTTTTACAAAGACAACCCATGGGTAAAGTGTGTGGTTAACGTAAATCCGCCAAAAGTCTAAAAATTGTACAAAATGTTAAAATTCGGGAACATCTGTTTTTGATATCTTTTATCATACCTTTCCGATATATTTATAAACCAAATTTTATGATTTTTTGTTATAATATAAAGCATATTAAAAAAAATACGCTGAATTATAAATTTCAATTCTACACGAAATGATGCTGAGGGGAGAGCGCATCGCGGACAATATTAGAACCAAATTTCGCGCACCCCGCACAAATTTTCACAACAATTCTTCGAGGCTCTCGAGGCTCACCGAGTCGTCAAGTGACCGTATTGATACCTTAACCATTTCATAAGTAAAGATCGGACTTGGTTTTATTACAGGGTTGGCCGGGACCAACCGGGAATTCCAAGTGGTCCAGTTTTGATCGGAATTCCCGATTTTTGCCCTTTTTAACCGGGAATTCCCGTGTTGTTCCGGTTTTCTATCGGGAATTCCGGTCATTTCCCAATTTCCCGGTCCGCCAGTTTCCGCCTTACAAGAATATCAAAAATTAAATAATGTTGTGTACTACACCTGCGTGTTCTTTGTGGTTCTGTCGTAGGCCAATTTTTGCGTTATTAAATTGTGATTAAACGTTCTCCTGAAATAATTTTGAAATTATTACAAAATAATGTGTCGATATATTTAAAAAATATGCTTATTATAGGGCCAAATAGAGGAGAAGAATTAAAAGTACCATGTTTACTAGGTATAACAAGATAGTTGTCACTATATACAGTGAAATATGCCGGAAAAGCTAATATTTTCACATATCTTTGACTATGGCGAATTCATACATTCCATGAATTTTGAAATGGCCGAATGTAGTGGGAAATGAATGTTTTTGTGGCCACAAGCAACAATTTCGTAATCCATTAAAATGCTTGAAATTCCGACGCCGAGGAATCCCTCAGTCTTTAGAAAAAGTATCTAAATTAAGTAAGATGGAGAAATTTTTCAAAAAAAAATTATTAATATATTTTAAAATTTTTCGAAAAAATTTGGCACTCTGAAAACACGGACGAGGGACAACAGCCCAGAAAAAAAAACAAAAGCGATCAGAATTAAATAAAAAACTTTTTAATACTTTTTTACTAACATTTTTATACTTTTGACTAATTTCTATTTTGGTCGTGTAACTTTTGTAAACCATCGAATTAATTATTTTTTTAATTTAAAAATTGAAATGACCGACTTTGTAATAAGGCTTTCAAGGATGGCCAATAAAATCTGTGATGCCAGTTGTGTCCGCATTGTCGGTTGTATCGATGTACGATCATAGATTACATGGTCCACCATTTTTTGATGTTTTGGCAAAGCTTAAATTCGTATTCACCAATTTTTATTCATTGAAAAATCATATTATTTATTTATTTTATTATAGATTAGGTATACAGGTATTTATTTCTTCGCTCATTATTGAAGGATTTATTTGTTATTTTTTCCAATTATTTTCTATATGATAAGATACTAGCGTATAAAATTTTATTTAAGTCAAAACAAATTAAACATTCTTGGTATTATTGATAGCCCTTACCATTGTCTATACGCCTGCAATATTCGAAATATTCTCAAAAAGTTATTACAAAGAACTACAATTTTAGAAATTTTCGACCATAACTTTTTGCACATAACAATTTTTCAAATTTAGCAGGCTAATCAACAATATACAAACTTTGTCCGAATGATCAAAAAAATTTAAATTTTTGATTCGAAAGTAGGATATTATATCCGAATGAATCTGCAAATTTTGCATATGATCTCTTGTACAACCACAACTCGCTGCAATTATTTATTTGTATGTTTATTTATTGCGTAAAAAAATTATAAGGATTTAATACTTAATAAAATTATGTTTTATAGTCTTAATGAAAAAGAGCAATACTTTTGCCGCTGTTAAATATTGTACACCACCAACGCCGTTTGACTCAGTTTTTTTTCCATTGTTAATCAAGTCCGATGATGATTATTTGGCAACATATTTGATTTCTCTTTAGCTCATCTGGCAACAAAAAAAAATAAACGAAAAAATTAATTTGCGAATTAAATTACTGGGTTACGGGTAGGTCTAAAAATGGGTTTTACGCCTGCACGGGTCACCACGGGACGGGTCAACCCGGGTAACACTAGGCTGCTCGAGACCGAATATTTCCCGAGACTCGAGACACGAGACCGAGACCGAGACTTACCCCGAGACTCGAGACCGAGACTTGCCCCCGAGACTCGAGACCGAGACTTGCCCCCGAGACTCGATACCGAGACCGATACCAGAAAAAAACCCGAGACTTTTCTCGAGTCGAGACTCGAGACGAGACTCTCGAGCACCACTAGTAAAACACATACCTTTAAATATGCAAGTGATTGTGTTTTGTTGAACATGGGAAATCCGGCCACAATAGTGTCTGTTTGGTTTGGTTCATTCTTATAATAACAAATGGGGTTAGCATTTCCCTTAATTTTTTTTTTATGTAAAATTTGAATACTTGAAAAAATAAATTTCAACCAAAATAAATTTAGCTATATGTATATGACAAATTTTCTTATTAAAATAGCAGAGTTTTTACTATTAAAGATACAAAACTTTTTCTTTGGGTCAGATTAAAAAAAAAACATATACACTTTATAAGTATAATAATGTGTATTTATACATTAGTAGAGCCCGGAACAGGACCAGATCCGACCGGATTTTCCCGGGATCCGGATCCGGATCCGGTGTTTTAGAAAAATTGACCCGGACCCGGAGTCCGAAACAAAACAAAAACAGGATTTTTAATCCCGAAATCTTTCCGGTCGAATTCCCGAATCCGGTCCGGATCAGGATCCGGATTTTCGAAAATTCGGTCTCTACATATTAGCAACCTCGTTTCAAGAAAATTTGAACGTGCCTTGATAAATATTATTGGTTTAATGCCTTAACCTTATATCACTTTGAGGAAATAAGTATAGCATATCAACTGCAATACCTTCCTACACCCCATCCGCCAATGTTCACATGCCTCAACCCGTACGCTAGAATTAAATAGAATTTATTTTTAAGTATAATTATATAAATAAAATATAATATTATTTGGTATTAAAATGTTGAGCTTAAATATATTATTCATTACTTAGGTATTTGTTCTTGATTTTTTACATATTTAAATAATATAAAATCGCTTGTCCCGGCGGGTCTATTTAATTCAATTAGTCCGTTTTTGGCAGTGCCAATTTTTTTTATTCAAAAAAGGTATTTTTAAAATAAAATCAATATTTTTTTTTAATCCGTGCTGCAGACCCGGAAAACCGGGACAATACTAGCATTTCAGGAAAACCCAAAACCTAAATATGTACATTATTGAATATAATACCCCTAATATTTTTGCTTTTTTTCTTGACAACATCAAACATTCTAATACAACTTACCAACAAATTTTTTTGCTGCTGTTCAAAACGTTTCGCATTCACTGGTGCCTAAGCTTGGAAATGACGATAGAAACATTTCATAATATCGGATTTTTTCGTCAAGAAATCAGGCCCAAAGAAGAGGCCACCATTCGCAACTTAGTAACAACTAAAAAGATAGAAGAATAACACTTTCTCGGTACTCTTGGTATCAATCGATTGCCCTAATTATTAATTACTATTTATTATTATTATTTATTATTAATTATTATTATTTAACTGAAATTTCAAAATTTGTTTATATCTCAATAAAAAGTTATTGCCGAAGAATTTAAAAAATTTTAACATAGCGTTTTAGACTGTATCAATTTTTTGGAAATTTGTAGACAAAACATGTTTTCATGATGTTAATTTTAAATTATATATTAAGAAAAAAAATTTTTGTGTTGTAAAACCGTACTTTCTCCCCAACTTTTAATTGCATTTGATGCCGAGTGAAAAGATGCTTTTTTTTGTTTCCATCATAAAGCCATTATTGCAACCCAAACCCCCAAAAAAAAAACCCCCCCCCCATAATTCCTCCGCTTCTTATTTCCGAAAAGCAATTTGCTCCGTGTAAGCGGTAATTCTCAAAACAAAATATGGCTGTATATACATCATTAATATATATTTTTACGATATATATGTATACATTTTCGGTTAAACAAAAGAAAAAGCATTAACCTATTGTAATGTGCCAAGAAATGTTTGTTTTGGCACTCACTGTTTTTAAGCCCTTTTTTGCATTCTTTGAAAATCAGTGGACATTCAATGGTGCCAGTAAAATCCAATGTTCGCGTTCGTATTACAATAAAATCACAATTTCTTTCGCAAACTTGTGTTGAATGTTGAAAAAATGTTTTGCTCTCCCTCCTTAATTTTAATCAAATCATAATCCATTTAAACTCCTCCATTAATGTGTTTTCTTCGATTATACCCCCCTCTATAGAAGACCCACGAAAAGATTATGGTCTGATTGTATGAATAATTTTCTGGGGCCTTCCAATAAATTTATTTACATTTCTTTTTTGTGGTGGGGTTGAGCACATAGATCTACAGTAATCAAATCAGTATTGTCTAATTGTCTGGGCCGATGAATCCCATCATTTGTTGCGATACTGCAATTTGGCCTCATTTGGCATGGAAACACATAATCACGTTGTTGTTTGTGCCATTCACCACAAGAGAAGAAGCTGGTTGAAAAACAGAGCAATAAATTGTTGTTGTAATTTGGTAAATAAAAATAATTTCCTTTTAATATCCTAATTTTAATAAAAATTTTATGCAAAATTTCAATTCATCAATATTATTAACCAATTTTTTAATTAAAATTTTTAACATATTAATTTTAAGAATGGTAACTGCAAACAACAAATATTTTTTGGAATATTTTTTTTTAATACAATTAAAGCTTTAAAAATTTTAAAATTTTTATATGTGAATTACCTTCACCTCCCCAAAAAATGATGCTAATATTCAAAGGTTTCACACCCGACTGACCCACCGCGTCCATTACTGCAACAATTTATGGCTATATTAATGTTTGTCCTTTGTCCTATTCACATTTGTTTGTTGTAGCCGTAATTTTTGCTTATTTTATTATGCAAATAGAATAAGCTTGGACGACTATCAGCAGAGACATTTTGTATGTGTTGCTGATTAAAATAATAACTTTATATATACTTTTTCAAAGATTCACATCCCGACCAAATCATAAAACAACAGTGATCAATTTTGAATTTGTTTATATTATAATGAATGTTCATTTCTGAAAATAGTGAATCTAAATTAAAAACACAACAACACAAATCGCCTTAAATTAAATATAATTGAATTAATTTAGAAAATCTTTCCATTTTGGTGATGTAATGTCGATGCGACAAATTGGACGACGAAGAAAAAGCCGATTGCTGATGGATGAGTCGATGAGAAATCGGAGTCTAGGGTGGGACTAACTGTGATGGGGTGGAAATCAGCAATGTTTGTTGTGCTATGGAAAAGGTAAGCGGCCTGTAATTTTTTGGTCTGAAAATTAGTTGTCATTTCCATGGGTACTTTTGTATTAAGGTTGGTCCGGGACGGGATTCGCTAAAATCGGTAAACTTGGAATTTTATTACCGAGGCGACTCAATTTAGCCCGTAAATAAGCACATTAAGAATGGGGGTCAGAGGACCAAAAATAATGAAAGAATTTGAGAGAAAAGAAAATTTTGACGTAAATTTTCTTTTTTGTCATTATGTGTTTAAAATTTTTTTTTTCTAAAAATACTATTATCTCCATTTTTAATCGCTTCCCTGCTCCGAGTGTCGAAATTCCCGAGTGCCGGAATATGGTAAATATGTCCGAATGCCGAAAGGCCGAGATTACCGACAAAACGATTTTTTAAACAGACACATACCTCTATATTAAGTCTAAGTTTAGGTCGCAACTTTTGCACTAGGCTTAAGCTAGCTTAGTTAGTCATAACTTTACTCAGAATGCAACCAAATTAAACAATCTTGGTATGTTCGATACATTTGTATGCTTTATATGCTTATAAATTTCAAAAAACTTTCGTTAGTTTTAAAAAGATGTCACATTTTTTACCACTTTTGTTCGCCATACCTTTTTTAGAACTTTATAAATTTTCTGAAAATTTAACATAGCTACAAATGCAAGTACGAGCTATCGATATACCCAGCTTGTTAATTTGGTTGCTTCGGTAAAGTTTTTTTTTTTTTTTTTTTAATTTTAAGACTAATTTATAACTAAAATTCAGCAGAATGGCGGATTAGGAAATGCGCATGAGTGGCGGTTTTTATACACTAGTCTCCATTATTGTCAATTTCGAAAAGGGAATTCAAGCTCACCTCTTTTAGCGCCCCATTCTATAAGTGCTTTGCTTTGAACGCTCGACGATGATGCCTCTAATGCCATGTTGTACACCTCAGGATGGCATAACTTGAATTTACTAAATGATTATTTTATAATTATTTAATTTCATGAAATCATTTGGATATTTTAATATTTTGCTAATATTAAAAACTAATCAAATTACTAAATTTCAATAGATGTAACAATCCATCAATGGTTATCACGTAAAACAACCAAAATGATATCGTAAGTCGAACATCCAAAGTGAAAAATTTGGGCATAAAGAGCAGATTGTGGGAGTGACAAATTTCGGCTAACATATTTTAGGCATTTTCAAAGGCAGAATTTGGGCATGACAAATGACACGAATTTTTGGGATGACCGGCTGGCAAATTTTCGGCATTGACAAATGACCGAATTTTGGGCTGACAGAATTTGGGCATGACAAAACTGCTGAATTTGGGATTAGCAATTTTCGCTGACCGCAAAACTGGGGATGCCAATCAGGCATTGTTAGAAAAACCAAAAACTGACCTGAGCATGAAAACACGGCACAGGCTGGGCGCAGTCCGAATTGTGCAAGTGGGGGATTTCGGATGAAGGGGCCTTTCAGTACGAAATTTACTTCAATTGCATTTAAATAAAATAAATTTAAATTGTAAATAATACATACTACGAAGTTTAATTAATAAATATTTCCTATGCATTATACTTCGAAGAAGAAATTTTGGGGGCAGTAAAAACTTAACTGTATCTCACAATTATTTTCTAACATAGCTATTAAAATATGTACAGATGTTTCCTTTTTTGGCGGGAGTCGAATCTTTTAATCAAAATTCCTTTTTTTCTTACTGTGAATAAAAAGAAGAATATACTTTTTTACAGTTTTTGGGAGCAATCCAAATTGGTCATTTTTCTGTCAGATTTGTTATCAAAACACACTAGTAATTGTTTATGGGTAATTAAAATTAGAATATTTAATATTCTTACTTAAATAAATGTTTACAATAGCGTGCGATCACATGTTTTTTAAGAAATATTTTTTTTGACCCCAAAAATGTTTTGGTCTTGTTTTTTTTTGAAATTTTCATCGACCCCCTGTATGTCAAACAATAATTTATTAGTTATAAAATGTATCAAATTTTAAAATTAATATAAATAGATAAATGTGATAGCTTTGGAAGACGTTTCTATAAAAAATGCTCAACCAATAGTTCCCATGAATAGGGCAATTTTAATTTTCTTTATAAGCGCAATTTTCTATATGGCCATATCTATTTTACAAATGGTACACGAAATGTGAGATTTCTGATCCGTTTTGGAGAAAAAAAAAAAGTTCGATACGGGTTTGGTAAAATGATTTTTCAAGATCCGCCCTCACAATCAGAAAAAACAGAAAAGAGCCGAAATTTACACTGTAAGTCCTCTCAAAATTTCTGATTTTTGCGCGCGTACTTTTGAAAATGATCAAAAACAATTGTTTGATGGATTCGGATCAGTCTTTTGTTTATATATGTAAAACAGAACGTGCAATTCGCGGGTTATAGAAAAATACTTTTCTTGGCATTAAACCGCGGTTTAAAAACTCGACAAATGATAGAGAATAATTTACCTTTTTTTTGACAAAGCAAAAAATAACTTTTTGCACTGAAAAGTCTTTTTTTGATTTTTTGGGACTCTTTTTAAAATTAATGCTATTGATTCAAAATAATAATTCAATGAGAAGCACAAAAAAAATCGTGTCAATAATTTTTAGAGCGACAAAATGAGGTAGGAAAAGTCTTCCGATAAATTTTTAATCACCTTTACAAATAGCATAATATATACAGCCCCGTCCAAAAGGGTTCCCGATTAGTCCGCCACAAGTTTCCAAAGTCCGAACTAGATCTCTAATTGGGTGAAAAAAAATTGCTCAATAGTAGAAATCAGTTTGTTTTTTCGGTTAACGATGCTGCATAAATAACAGGCATTAGAGATAAAGCAATAATATTCAAATTTTCCTCCCGAATGCCAATGTCCTTAAAATATTGCATTTTGAAGAATTTCTGACGGCTGTCGGACGCGAACCAAAATTGGGAACGATTTAGTGTCAAGAATTCCAAATAATTCTTATCAAGTGGAAAAATGTCAAATAGTGTAAAATACTGGCGTAAGGATGCAAATAGTGTGATTTTCAAAAGAACGTCCATTCCAAAAAAATTTAAAGAAAATATCTTTTACAAATACGATATTTTTTTTTTTAACTTTTTACTGATTTAGTGAATAATTTTCAGATGGGGAAAAGTGACCTTATTTAAGAACTTTCGTAGCTATATGTGTTCTAGCTCATATTTTGTCTTATAGTTTAAGAATGCACTATGTTAAGCTCTGGTCTTATTTTTGTATTATTTCTTCCTTTTGAAAAAATTACTATTTTTCCAATTTTTTGAAGCGACTTCTTTAATATTTTTTAAAATTTTTCCCGGCAGCGCCTTAACGGCACCGCCGGACATTCAATCTTTTGGAATTTTCCAAATAAGACACAAACTTGATTAATAATAGCCATAAATTTTCAAAATGTTTCATGCGGCGACGATCGGCACCACCGCACCATCCTTTTTCAAACTTAAAAATTTATGTCTTATTTCAAGCCCGAATTGCTCAAAATGGAGGAGAAAAATATGTCGCGCATACTGATTTGTGGATGTAATAAAACGCAAGAATACGCTCCAAACAAGGTACATGTTGTTTTCGGCGCTCCGGTTTCGTTTCCACCTAATATTTTAAAATTTTTTTTAAACACCTAGCTTTATTAAAATTTCCCCAAACTTAAAAATAAGGATTCTAATTTTTGAAAATATTTTTTTAAACCTTAGCCAAGTTTTGAAAACTTTGACAAAAAATGTGCAATTTGCACAAGGTGTTTTTAAAGTACTGGTTAAACCAATTGTCTAATTACAGTAAGCCTGAAGAGATTCCTCGAAAAAGCAGCCACCCTAGCCTAAGCTTGCGAAGGCCTAGGCTCTAGGCTTAGTGAGCCCCTATTTGAAAACCAAAATTTTTTTTTGATATCTTTAGTTGATTTTGTTTTTTTTTTTGGCTTGACGCCGAAACGTGAGCGCCGAAACGTGGGTGGCCCCCAACAACAACGTTTTTTCAAAAGTGTACTTATTTGACCCATAAAACTTATTTTTGACCACGATGTCTATTTTCGGAAAATTTTCAATAAGAGCTCGGACTAGTTAGTCCTTGTTTCTAAGGACCTACCGATATATAGTATACTTTCAATTTTCTTTGTAAGCGAAATTTTCTGTAGGGTCATAAATTTTCAAAATTTGGTGTTAGGTAGTAAAAATTAAAAAACATTTAATTTTTAGTTGATTTACAAAAATAAAATCTGAAGAACTACAAAAATCGCCAATAAACTTTAGAGCAGACAAAATGAGTAGAAATCTTTCCTAATAAAATTTTTTAATCACCTTTACAAATAAGCTAATATATACAAGCCCCCGTCAAAGGGTTTCAAGTTTTCGTCCGCAGATAACTTCAATGCTCTGACACATAACTTTTGACCTATTTAGCACACTTGGTGCAGGAATACGAATTAGAAGAAAAGACGCTAAAGAAAATGCCATTAGAAGACGAAAAGAATGGATAAAAAAATGCGCAAGATTGTTTAGTTTTGGAAGGAATTTCAGAAGAGAATTAGAAAAGAATGAAATTTTTCATAAAACATGCGCAAGAATTGCTTAGTTCGGGACGCAATTCAGAGATGAATTTGGAAAAAAAAGAAAAATATATTTAAAATGCGAGAAAATTCTTTAGTCAAATTAGGGTTGTGGACCCGGGGCTTTTGCAAAAACCGGACCGGGACTTTTCAGGTAGAAAAACCGGGGTTTTTTGGCGGGAAAACCGGGAAAAACCGGGGGCGGGACCGGGACCCGGTCAAAACCGGGCCCTTGTACTCATTTGTACGTTCGTATTTGAAAAAAAAGCCCCTGTTCCCGACCAACCTAGATGCAATGTGGAAGAAAAGGCGAAAGAATTGCTTCAGAAAGACTGCTTCAGATGACGAAGGGTTTCAAGAAAAAAGGAGAGAAGATTGAATTGGAACTTTCAATACAGATATGCGCCTTCATTTTTTTACGCAAACAATGTTATGATCTTAAATATTATTTACAGAGAAATATTTGTGACTGATCTGGAAAAAAAACAAATTTGGGAAACGAATCGCCCTTTTCCTCATTGCCTATGAACTTTTAATGTTTGAGAAAAAAGAAAAGGAAAAGTAAAATTTGGTCAAAACCTTGGCCAAGACGTTTGGACTTAGCAGACAATGAAACATATTGTGACAGGAATTGTTGAAAGGCCAAAAGAAGTTAAATGAAAGAGGCGATTCAATTCAAATTCATAGATCAACTAAATTTAACATTTTTAAAATGAAATTAAAGCCAAATTTAGCTGCAATACGAAAAAGCTCCTCTCCTTTATGGGGAGTCTTACGTCAATACTTTGATTATTGCAAAAAAAATTGGCCTAAAGATTTATACACACTGTACCCACTTTGTACACCGTAACTGAAAGACGTATATGAAAGGGACAAAAAAAATTTTGAACAAACTGCCATATTTTTATACGAAATTTGGAAGGTGGACGCGGATAGGCATACCCTGTTACTCCATAATGATTGGGAATATGCAGGGTAGGGATTCGTCCTTTATTTCAAGGACGTCCTTTATTTCGGCTTTCCAATCATCCGTTGAAAATGAAGCGCCTTTATTTCAAAAATGCTCCTTTGAAACGGTTTTTTGCCTAAAAATATACAAAATGGTAATTTTTAAAGCAAAATCCTTAGCAGATCAGAACCCAAATTGTCAAAATTTTCCCGGGCGGCGCCCTTTCGGCACCCCCGGACCGCTTATACCTTGGATTTTCTCAAATTCTACGCTAATTCGACTATTTTTGTGCAAAATCGTTACAAAAATACAACCAATTTTCCCAAAATTTCCCGGCGGCGCCTATCGGCACCTCCGCCCCCCCCCCCCCCTCCGCCGCTTAATGAAGAATAAAACATTGAATAAATACGTATTTTATTTTTTGCAAATGATAATTTTTGGAGTGTCCTTTGAATTCGCAAATTCTTCTCTTATGTTCTTTGAAATCACTTATAGTCCTTTGAAATAGAGCTCTATGACCGTGCGTGCCCCTACCCTGATTGTAAACATGTTTTCTCCTTTATGATCCTACCGGTGCAGGGCCCGATTGCACTTGTTTGAACCTCTCTCGCAACAAAGTGGTGCACGCTTGCGTGTCAATTAATTAAGTCGAGAGGCCTATACTCATGACTCAGCTGGCGAACTGCACCGCAGCTTGTTGGGGACATCACGTTCTTATTGTCCGTTTGGGCCCCTTATTGTCTCCGTCTTTCTGCGTCCTATCTCGTGTCATAAATCTGGCCGTCCGTTTGGTGTGACATTCTATTATTCCGCATCTATTTTCGTGCCGCTGGCGTAAAACAGTCTTTGGCAAGCGATGATTTCATCTAGGCGAGTCGTCGCGCGTGGGTGGCAATACACCTAGAACACCACCGTACCTCGATGTGCCCGGTGTTAACAGTCCGCTCTCTGTGTCCGCCGGAAGCTTGTATATCAGACAATGGGCTCTCCGTGTCACTGTGCTCGCGCTGTGGGCTCGTGGCGGCTCGTCAGTACTTGTCGCCTGCCTACCGTGGCGCGCCTTCCGGTCGATCCAGTTTCACAAGTGGGGTTCATGGAAGGAGTGGGAACAACTGTGCTGTCTGTGCGTGGCGCTACACAAGTGCGCTCACCTGGCACTCGACCACCGAGGGCGGTCGTCTGCAAAACAATGAATGCGTGTAATGCGTCTGCCTCAGCGCGCATAATCCAACTTACCGCCGTCCATGGTTCAGTGAGTATCCTTCGTGGTGACAAATCTACACTTGTCATATATTTTACAGGTGAAACCTTTAAATGATACCGAAACTGACATCAATAATTTTGGGCCACCCGGACACCAATAACAACATCGGAAACAGCACCCAATGTGAGACCGAAAGAATCAATATAAACAACGGGACAGGAGATACACACGGTCCCCCAACACAACCCATCACACGACATACATTATCCTTATTTAAGGAGCTCATCATGTGAGTACAGCCCTCTACTGACGCTTGGAGTGCCGCACGACCTAGCCCTCCTTATATCAGAAACTTAATCGTAATCGTCGACTCTATTCAAAGGCTGATACGTTATTCAAAGACTAAAGACTTTTGCGAATTCAAAGAACCCAATTTATCATTGTCAATAACAAAATCGTTATTTTATTCAAGTTTATTCTTCCTAAGCGGCGGAGTGGGGGGGCGTGAGGCCCTATACCCGCCGTAAATTTTTTGAAATTGGTTATTTTTGTAACATATTTGGCACAAATTTTTTTGAGTAAATTTGAGAATCCATGTAACGTTCCTGTTTGCCGATGCGCCTCCGGGTAAAATTTGTACATTTTTTTCTTATCTTCCCTTTTTTTTTTCTTCAAAAATTACATTTTTATATTTTTATCAAACCAACCTTTTCACATTACTTTTTAAATCCCTTCCTCTTCACTTTTCACTCTCACTCCCTCCCCTTCCTTCTTCTTTTAATACCTGCACTCCTCCCTCCCCTTCCTCTTCACCTCCTCCTTCTTCTTCCATTCTTCTCCCCATTCCTCTTCCCCTTCCCCCTTTGCTTATCAAACCTATCTTCATTTTTTTTCAAACTTTTTTTTTCCCTTTCATCTACTTCTTTCATTACTTTGTCAATGTTACAGTGTTTATAAACCTTTTCTTCCATTTTTTTCATATAATCCCATTTTTTACTTCATAATCCCCATAACTGAGAGTTATCTTTTTCGTTATTCCTCTACTTTTCTTTCATTTTCATTTTCAAAATTTTCACTTTCTTTATTCTAATTAATTTAATTTCATCTCTCTTTTTCATTTCCCTTCTTTTGTGTCCTTTCAACAATTCCTTGTCACAATATTTTTCATTGTTCTGCATTACAATCCAAACTTCTTGCCACTTGTTTGACCAAAATTTTTCCTTTTTTCCTTCCTTTTTCTCAACCATTACACAGTTCATATTCCCTGAGACAATTGCCCTCATCTTTCCCAAATTTGTTTTTCCTATCATTCACAAATATTTTCTCTTTAAATATATTTAGACAACATTGTTTTGCGTTAACAATGAAGTGCGCATTATTCTTGTAATCTTGACATTTCAAATTTTCAATCTTCTCTCTCTTTTTTCTTGAAACACTTCGTCCTCTTGAAGCAAGTCTTTCTTAGCATCTTTCGCTTTTCTTTCCACCCATTTGCACTAGGGTTTGGTCGGGACCGGGGCTATTTTCAATACCGACGTACAAATTAGGTACCAGGGCCCCGGTTTTTGACCGGGTCCGGTCCCGCCCTGTCTTTTTCCCGTTTCCCAGCAAAAACCCGTTTTTCTACCTTAACGTCCCGGTCCGGTTTTTGCCAAAAGCCGGTCCCGCCAACCTAATTTGCACTAATATTTTCTCGCATTTTAAATTAGTTTTTCTTTTCCAAATTCCTCTGAAATTGCTCCCGAACTAAGCATTTCTGCGCATGTTTTTATGAAATTTCATTCTTTCTAATTCTCTTCTGAAATTCCTTCCAAATAACCATTCTTTGCGCTTTTTTTTTAATCCATTCTTTCGTCTTCTAATGGCATTTCCGTAGCGTCTTTTCTTCTAATTTCGTTATTCCTTGCCCCAATTGTTTCTAAATAGTCAAAGTGTCTTTGTCAGATCATTTGAGTTATCTTGCGGACGAAAACTTGAAACCCTTTTGGACGGGGCTGTATATATTATTCTTATTGTAAGGTGATTAAAATTTATAGGAAAGATTTTCCCTTGACCTCATTTGTCCCGGCTCTAAATTTATTGGCCTCTTTTTGTAGCTTCCAATTTTTATTTTTTGTAAGCACTCAAAAATTAATGTTTTTTTAATTTTTACTAACCTAACCCAATTTTGAACATTTTATGAACCTACAGAAATTTCGCTTGACAAGAATTGAAAGTATACTATTATCGGTTAGGTCCTTAACACAGTACTTAACTAATCCGAGCCTCTAATTGAAAACTTTTCCGAAATATGTAATCGCTGTCAAAAAGTTTTATGGGTAAAAATAAGTACATCTTTTGAAAACGTTGTTTTGGGGGCCACCCACGTTTCGGCGCTTCACGTTTCGCGTCAAGCCAAAACAAAAAACAAAATCAACTAAGCTATCAAAAAAATTTTTGTTTTTCAATAGGGGCTCCCTAAGCTAGAGCCTAGCTTCTCAAGCTTAGGCTGGTTGGCTTGCTTTTTCGGGAATTCTCAGCTTTACGTAATAGACAATTGTTACCACAGTACTTTAAAAACACCTTGTGCAAATTGGCATTTTTTTCAAGTTTCAAAACTTGGCTAAGGTTTTAAAAATATTTGTTCAAAAATTTAGAAATCCGTATTTTTTAAGTTTGGGGTAAATTTTCATAAAGCTAGGGTTGTTTAAAAAATTTTAAAAATATTAACGTGGAAACGAAACGTGAGCGCGAACAACATGTACCCTTGTTTTGGAGCGTATTCTATGCGTTTTATACATCCCAATCAGTATGCGCGACATCATTTTTCTCCTCCATTTGAGCAATTCGGCTTTGAATAAGACATTAAATTTTTTAATTTTGAAAAGGCTGGGTCGGTGGTCCGATAGTCGCCGCCATGAAACAGTTTGAAAATTTTGGTATTTTCGTAATCATTTTTGTGTCTTATTGTGGAAAATTCCAAAAGAGTGAATTCTGCGGTCGTTAGGCGCTGCCCGGGCAACTTTAAAAAATATTACCAAGAAATCGCTTCAAAAATTGGAAAATTAGTAATTTTTTTCAAAGTAAGAATCAACAAAATAAGACCAAAGAGCTTAAATCAGTGGCATTCTTAAAAAATAGACAAAATATGAGCTCTGAACACATATAGCTTAACCGAAAGTTTCTTAAATTAAGGTCACTTTTCACCATCTTGAAAATTATTCACTAAATCAGTAAAAGTAAAAAAAAATATCGTAATTTTTTTTAAAAGATATTTTCTTTTTAATTTTTTGGACTGGAAGTTCTTTTTTTGAAAATTAACCACTATTTTTGGCATCCTTCGCCAGTTTTTATCACTATACCATTTTTCCCTTGGATAATTAATATTTTTGAATTCTTGACACTAAATCGTTCCCATTTTGGTTTTCGGTCCTACAGCGTACAGAAATTTATTCAAAATGCAATATTTTTAATGACATTTGGCATTCCGGAAATTTGAATATTTATTGCTTTATCTCTAATTGCCTGTTATTTATGCAGGCTCGTTACCGAAACAACTTGATTTCTACTAGTTGAGCAATTTTTTCACCCATTAGAGATCTATTTCGGACTTTGGAACTTGTGCGACTAAATCTGGACCCTTTTGGACGGGGCTGTAATATATTGGCTTATTTGTAAAGGTGATAAAAATTTTAGAGGACCCGATTTCCTACTCATTTTGTCTGCTCTAAAATTTATTGACACATTTTTTTTTGTTGCTTCTCATGAATTTATTTTATTATTGAATCAAATAGCATAATTTAAAAAATCGTCCAAAAAATTCAAAAAAAGACTTTTCAAGTGCAAAAGTTATTTTTTGCTTTGTCAAAAAAAAGTAAAATTTTCTCTATCATTTTTTCGAGTTTTTAAACCGGTTTAATGCCAAGAAAAGTATTTTTCTATAAGCCTCCGCGAATTGCACGTTCTGTTTTACATATATACAAAAGACTGCATCCGAATCATCAACACATTGATTTTTTATCATTTTCAAATACGCGCGCAAAATCAGATTTTGAGGACTACAGTGTAAATTTTCGAGCTTTTTCTGATTTTTTTCTGATTTTTGGTGGCGGTCTTGAAAAATCATTTTACCAAACCCGGCTTATCGAACTTTTTTTTTTCTCCAAACGGAATGCAAATCTCACTATTTCGTTACCTTTGAAAATAGATATGCGCCTATAGACAATTCGCTTATAAAGAAATAAACTTGCCCTATCATGGGAACTATTTGTTGAGCATTTTTATAGAAACTTTCCAACGCTATCACTTTTATCTATTTATATTAATTTTAAAATTAATTGATAACTTTTATACTAAATAAATTTTGTTTTAATACGGGGTGTCAGATGAAAGTTTCAAAAAAAACCATAGACCCAAAAATTTTTGGGGTCAAAAAATTAATTTCTTAAACAGTGATTGCGGCAGCTATTGTTAAAACATTTATTTAGTAAAATGACTATTAAATATTCTCTTTTTAATACCATAACCTTATGTGTGTTTGGATAACAAATCTTGACATAAAATGACCAATTGGGATTGCTTCAACAAAGTACAAAAGTATTATTTTCTTTTTTTTATCTCCAGTAAGAAACAAAGGACATTTTGATTTAAAAAGATTCGACCCCGCAAACAGGAACATTCTGATACCTATTTTTAATAGCGCTAATGTTAAAATAATTGTGAATACAGTTAAGTTTTTTACTGCAAATTTCTTCTTCGAAGATATAATGTATAGGAAATTAGTTTATTACATAACTTTCGTAGTATTATTAGTATTAAACAATTTAAATTTATTTTTATTAAATGTCAATTAAAAATACAATTTTCGTACTGAAACGGCCCCTTCATTCCTCCATCCCCCACTTTGCACCATCGGACTTGCCCAGCCCTTGTTCTTTTTTCATGCTGCCATGGTGCCGGTTTTTGAGTTTTCACAATGCCTATTGGCATCCCCATTTTTGCGGTCAGCCGAAATTGTCATCCCCAAATTCAGCAGTTGTCCATGCCCAAAATTCGGTCACCCAAACTTCTGTCATTTGTCATCCGAAAATTCTGTCAGCCGTGTCATCCCAAAATTCTGTCATTTGTCATTGCCAAAATTCCTGTCTTTGGAAAGCCTAAATTCTGGTTAGCCGAAATTGTCACCCCAATTTCTGCTCTTGTTTCATGCCCCACATTTTTCACTTTGATGTCTGACTCTACGATATCATATTTTTTTTGTTTTTTTTTTGTTTTTAGTGATAACCATTGACATGGATTGTTAATCTATTGAAATTTTAGTAATTTGATTTAGTTTTTTATATTAGCCAAATTAAAATCTCCAAATTTGGATATATCATTGAAATAATAATTTATAAAATAAATCTTTAAGTCATTCGAATCATATTCCAATCCTTGGTTGTACAATGTCAATTGATGCATCATCGCAGTTCAAAGCAGGCCTTAGAATGGGGCGCTAACAGAGGTGGAGCTGCATTCCGTATAGAAATGAAAATAATGGCAAATATTAGTAAAACCCGCCACCATGCGCATTTCCTAAATCCGCCATTTCTGCTGAATTTTCGTATAAATCTGTCATAAACTTTTACTCAGAAGCAACCAATTAAACATCGTGGTATCATCCGATAGCTTCTTACTTGCTTCTGTAAGCTTGTTACATTTCAGAAATTTCATAAAGTTTTAAAAAAGTTATGGCGAAAAGTGGAAAAAATTGCATAACTTTTTCAAAACTTAACGAATTTTTGAAACTTAGTAAGCTAATAAAGCAATACAAATGCTATCGAACCATACCAAGATTGTTTAATTTGGTTGCTTTCTGAGTAAGTTATGACTAACTAAGCTAGCTTAAGCCTATGCAAAAGTTCTGACCTAAACTTGACTTATTATAAGTACTGTCCTGTAAAAAAATCGTTCGACTCGGCCTTTCGGCATTCGGACATTGGGGGATTTACACTATTTCGGCACTCGAATTTGCGACACTCGAGGCGGAAGCGATAAAAATGAGGATAATAGTATTTTTAGAAAAAAAATGTTTAAAACATAATGACCAAAACAGCAAATTTACGTCAAATTTTCTTTTTCTCTCAATTTCTTTCTTATTTTTTGTTCCTCTGACCCATAATCTTAACTGTGCTTATTTTACCGGCTAAATGAGTCGCTCGTAAATAAAATTCCAAGTTTACGATTTAGCGAAGTTCCCCGTCCCCGTCCAACCTTACTACAAAAGTCCTCTGAATGACAACTAATTTCAGACCAAAATTACAGGCCGCTACTTTTTCCATACGCACACACATTTGGCTATTCACCCCATCACGTTGTCCCACCCTATGACTCCTTTCTCATGACTCATCGCGCATCGGCTTTTTCTTCGCGTCCTTTTGCTGCATCGACATTACATACACCCACAATGGAAGATTTTCTAATTAATTTCAATTATATTTATTTTAAGGGGATTTGTGTTTGTTTGTTTTTAATTTAGATTCCAATTTTCAAGGAAATGAACATTTCATTTATATATAAAACAAATTCCCAAAATTGATCACGTTTTTATTTTGTCGGGATGTGAATCTTTGAAAAAGTATTAATTTCATTATTTTTAATCACACCCATAACAAATTTTCATCTGCTGATAGTCGTCAAGCTTATTCTATTTGCCCTAATAAAATTAAGCAAAATTTACGGCAAACAACAAAATGTGAATAGCACAAAGAACAAACATATATTAGCATAAATTTGTTTGCAGTAATGGACGTCCGGTGTCAGTCGGTGTGAACTTTTGAATATTTAGCATCATTTTTTGGGAGGTCCGAAGGCTAATTACTAATAAAATTATAAAATTTTTAAAAGCTTTAATTGTTATTAAAAAAAACATTCCAAAAATATTTTGTTTTTTCAGTTACCATTCTTAATTACGATGCTTAAAAATTTTAATTAAAAATTTTGGGTTAATAATATTTGATGAATTGATAATTTTTTGCATAAAATTTTATTTAAATTTAGTTCTTATTAAAATGCAATTATTTTATTACAAATTAAACAACATTTTTATTGCTCTTTTTTTCAACCAGCTTCCTTCTATCTTGTGGTGAATGGCACAAACAACAACTTGTTATGGTGTTTCATGCCAAATGAATGGCCAAATTCAATATCGCAACAAGATTTGGTGATTATCGGGACCCAGACATTAGACAATTACTGTATGGCTGATACTGCTTCTATTGGCTCACCCACCCACAAAAAAGGAATGTTAATATTATTGGAAGCTAGAAATATTCATACAATCAGACCAAATCTTTTCGTGTGGGTCTTCTAATAGAGGGGGTATAATCGAACAACACTTAATTGTAGGAGTTTAAATGAATTTTATTGATTTTGATAAAAATTAAGGAGGAGAGCAAAAACTTTTTTCAACATTCCAACAGTTGCAGAAATTTTGTGATTTTATGTTGAATACAGACCGCGAACATTGGATGTTTCTGCACATTGAATTGGTCCAATGATTCAAAGAATTTTCAAACGGGCTTAAAAACAGTATTGCCCAAAAAATAAACATTTCTTGCAAATTTAACATAGGTTAATCTTTTTTCTTTTTTTTTTTTTACACGAAATGTATACATATCTATCGTAAAAATATTTTATTAATGATGTCTAATACAGACCATTATTTTTTTTTGAGAATTACATCTTACCACGGAGCCAAATTGCTTTTCGGAATACTAAGCGAGGAATTACAATAAGGGCTTTATGATGGAAACACAAAAAGCATCTTTTCACTCGGCATCAATGCAATTAAAAGTCTGGAGAAAGTACGGTTTACAAACAACAATTTTTTTTCTAATCTAATATAATTTTAACATTAACTCATGAAACATGTTTTGTCTACAAAATTTCCAAAAAATTTGATACAAGGCTAAACACGCGATGTTTAAAAATTTTTTAAAATTTCTTCGGCAATAACTTTTTATTGAAATTACAAAATTTTTGAAATTTTCAGTAAATATAAATAATAGTAATATACATAATCATAATAAATAGTAATTTAATAATTGGGCAATCGATTGATACCAAGATGTACCGAAAAGTGTTATCTTTCTATCTTTTTAGTTGTTACTAAGTCGAAGGGCCTTCTTCTTTGGCCTGAATTTCCTGACGAAAAATCCGAATATTATGAAATGTTTTCCTATCGTCTTTCCAGCTGTATGCACCAGATGACTGCGAACGTTTGACACGCAGTCAAAAAAATTGTTGTTGTAATTGTTTATGAATGTTTGATGTTGTCCGAAAAAAAGCAAAAATATTGGGTATTATTTCCCTAATGTACATATTTTAGGTTTTGGGTTTTTCCTTAAAATGCTAAGTCAGTTGCCCGGTTTTCCGGGTCTGCAGCACGGATTACAAAAATATTGATTTTATTTTAAAAATACCTTTTTTTGAATAAAAAAAAATTTGCCCACTGCCAACGGACTAATTGAATTAAAATCGACCCGCCGGGCAAAGCGATTTTTATTATTTAGTTTAATATGTACAAAATCAAAGAACAAATCCGCTAAGTACATTGATACATCGTTTAAAGCTCACATTTTAAGAACCAAAGAATATTATAATTTTATTTATATAATTATACTTAAAAATACATTCTATTTAATTCTAGGCGTACGGTTGAGGGCATGTCGCACTTGGCGATGGGTGAGGAAGGTTCTGCAGTTGGATATGCTATACTTATTTTCCTCAAAGTGATATAATGGTAAGGCATTCACCAATAATATATTTACAAGGCACGTCAAATTTTCTGTGAAACAAGGTTGCTAATAGTAGAGCCCGGAATTTCGAAATCCGGATCCTGATCCGGAACCGGATCGGGAATTCGACCGACAAGATTTCGGATTAAAAATCCGTTTTTTTCCGACTCCGGGTCCCGGGTCAATTTTTCTAAAACCCCGGATCCGGATCCAGGATCCCGGAAAATCGGTCGGGATCTGGTCCTGTTCCGGGCTCTACTAATATGTCTACATACACATTATTATACTTTATAAAAGTGTATTGTTTTTTTTTTAATCTGAACCCCAAAGAAAAAGTTTTGTATCTTTTAATAGTAAAACCTGCTATTTTAATAAGAAATTTTCATATACATAGATAGCTAAATTTATTTTTGGTTGAATTTATTTTTTCAAGTATTCAATATTTCAATAAAAAAACAATTTAAGGGAAATGCTAACCCATTTTGTTTATTTATTTACATGAACCCAACCAACAGACACTATTGTGCCGGAATTTTCCCATGTTCACCAAAACACAATCCTGCATTATTTAAAAGGTATGTGTTTACCTAGTGGTGCCGAGAGTCTCGGTCTCGAGTCCGACTCGAGAAAAGTCTCGGTTTTTCTGGTATCTTCTCGGTATCGAGTCTCGGGGGCAAGTCCGGTCTCGAGTCTCGGGGGCAAGTCTCGGTCCCGAGTCTCCGGGGTCAAGTCTCGGTCTCGTCCTCGGTCTCGATTCTCGGGAATCTTCGTCGCGAGCACACTAGTGTTACCCAGGTTTGACCGCGTCCCGTGGTGCCCCCGGCAGGCGTAAAACCCATTTTTTAGACCCTACCCGTACCAAGTAAAATAATTCGCAAATTATTTTTCGTTTTATTTTTTTTTTTGCAGATACACGAAAATCAATTGTTTGGCCAAATAAATCATCATCGGACTTGGATTACAATGGAAAAAAACTGAGTCAACAGGCGTGTGGGTCACCATATTAACAGCGGCACAAGTAATTGCTTCTTTTTTCATTAAGACTAATACAACAATATTTATTAATTATTTTTTTTTTTAAAAATTTCCTTAAATTTTTTTCGCCACTTAATAAACATACAAATAAATAATTGCCAGCGAGTTGTGGTTGGTACAATGATCATATGCAAAAGTTCATGATATCATTCTGGATATAATATCTACTTTCTCAGAATCAAAAATTTTAAAATTTTTTTTGATCATTCGGATACTGTTTGTATTTTGTTTGATTACCCTGCTAAAATTTGAACAATTTGTTATGTTTCCAAAATTTATGGTCGAAAATTTCTAACAAATTGTAGTTCTTTGTAAATAACTTTTTGAAGAATATTCGAAATTATGCATGCTTAAGACAATGGTAAGGGCTATCAATAAACCAAGAAATGTTTAAATTGTTTGACTTAATAAAAATTTTATACGCTATGTAATTCTTATCTATAAAAAATAATTGAAAAATAACAAATACATCCCTTCAATAATGAGGCGCTAACTAAATACCTGTATACCTAATCTATATAAAATAAATAATTAATATGATTTTTCAATGATAAATAATTGTGAAATACGAAATTTTAAAGCTTTGCAACCATCAAAAATGTGGACATGTAATCTGATGATCGTACATCGATACAACGACAATTCGGACACAACTGGCTCACAGATTTTATTTGGCCATCCATGAAAAGCCTTATTACCAAAGTCGTCATTTTCACTTTTTAATTAAAAATATTAATTCGATGGTTTACAAAAATTACACGACAAAAATAGAAATTAGTCAAAAAGATTAAAAATGTTAGTAAAAAAGTATAAAAAATGTTTTTTTATTTATTCTGATCGCTTGTTGTTTTTTTTTTCTGGCTTTGTCCCTCGTCAGTGTTTTTCAGAGTGCCAAATATTTTCGAAAAATTTTAAAAATCTATTTAATTAATTTTTTTTTGAAATAAATTTCTCATCACTCTTCACTTAATTAGATACTTTTTCTAAAGACTGAGGGTTCCCGGCGTCGGAATTTCAGCATTTTAATGGATTACGACAAATGTTGCTTTGTGGTCCACAAAAACCTTCATTTCCCACTACTTCGGCCATTTCAAAATTCCATTGGAATGGATATGATTCTGCATAGTCAAAGATATTTGAAAAATATTAGCTGTTCCGGCATATTTCACTTTATATTGTAACCATCCTCATCTGTTATACCTAGTAACATGGTACTTTTAATTTCTTCTCATCTATTTTGCCCTATAATAAGCATATTTAAAAATATATCGACACATTATTTTGTAATAATTTCAAATTATTTCAGAGAACGTTTAATCCACAATTTATAACGCAAAAAATTGGCCTCGACAGAACAACAAAGACAGCAAGGTGTAGTACCAACATTTTATTTAATTTTTTGCTATTCTTGTAAGGCGGAAACTGGCCGGGCCGGGAAATTGGGAATGACCGGGAATTCCCGATAGAAAAACCGGAACAACACGGAATGTCCCGGTCAAAAAGGGCAAAAATCGGGAATTCCGATCGAAAACGGACCACCTGGAATTCCCGTTTGGATCCCGGCCAACCGTATAAAACCAAGTCCGATCTTACTTATGAAAATGGTTAAAGTGATCCTACGGGTCACTGGACGACTCGGTGACCTCGAGAGCCCGAAGAATGATTTGCAAATTTGTGCGGGTGCGCGAAAATTTGGTTCTAAATATTGTCCGCGTGCCCTTCCCCTCAGCATCATTTCGTGTGAGCAATTGAAATTTAATTGAATTCAGCGTATTTTTTTTTTTAATATGCTTTCTATTATAAACAAAAATCATAAAATTTGGTTATAACATATATCGGAAAGGTATGAATAAAAAGTATACACAAACCAGATGTTCCGGAATTTTAAACATTTTTGTACAATTTTTAGACTTTTGGCGGGGATTTACGTTAACCACACACTTTTACCCATGGGTTGTCTTTGTAAAGCGTTTGGCACACCTGTATAAATGGCCAACAAATGTCAATTATTTGTACCGGTGTTCTGATTTCTTTGCGCCATGTTGCAACTGCAGCACATGTCTGTCTTGGGACAGAGCGCTTCTTGCTGAATGTGATGACGAAATTGACCAAAAAGGGTTTGAAGGGAAGGAAAAGGGTATTTTTTTTTACAGGGTTTGGGCGTGACCGGATTTAGAAAAAAAACCGCAACCCGTGAAATACCATGATCAGAAAACCGAGAGTGGACGTGATCATATATATGCTTTATGCCGTCTCTGAATATTTTTATGGGTGGGGGAAAAAATTTTTTGTTTTACCGGGCCCGGAAAAATCCGCCAACCCGGGTGTTTCTCCGTATCAGGATTTTCATTGTTTGTAACATTCGACGACCGGTTGTAAGGCCCAAAAAAATCCGGATCCGGACCATGACCCGGAACAAATCGACCAATACCTTTTA
>JBDPZO010000004.1:3296819-3336819 GCA_039877585.1 Heterodera filipjevi | reverse complement strand
TTCCAAAAAATTCTCTACGAAAATTACCAAGCCACGTGTGCCACGTTAGAGGAAGATGACGAAGCAAGGAATGGGAAGTGCATGTCTTGTCAATGTGGGGCCACAACATCCATCAAAATATATTTTAAACATTTTTAATACCATGAAAAATTAACCTAAATTTTATATTTCTTAATCTAATTCATGTTGATAAAAAATTAGCATTTCGGGTATTTTTGTAGTTGCACTTCATTTGAAAAATATCAGAATAATCTAAGACATTTTAAGAAAAAAGAACATTTTCTTTTTTTTCCAAGCGGGGATTTGCATTCCGAGGGTGGCGATCCCGAAGTCGAAATAGTGGCGCCGAAATAAAAATAATGGCAAAAAAGTGGCAAAATTTGAAAAATAGTGGCATGTAATTTTTACATGAAAACTTCAAATGTACAACTTTTTAAAATAATATTTTTCATTGTGTTTTGCAAGTTGTAGCAAATCGGATTAGAATAAATAAATCATAGGATCGAACCAATCAAACCGGGTAAGGGGGCGGGAGCGGCGGTGCCGGTAGGCGACGTCGAAAATTCTGAATTGGGCTCAATTTTAGCTGATTTTGAATCATTTTTTGTGTATTATTTTTTTTTAAGACGCTATTTTTGGCTACTGGACATTTCGTCATCCAGACGTTTCGCCACCTAAGCCAAAATCGGACGTTTCGCCACCTAAGCATAAATAGAGGTTTCGCCACCCGACGTTTCGCCACCCAGATATTTGCCGCCCAAGCCAAAAACGGACCACCTAAGCCAAAATTTAAATTTTAGAGTAGTGATACACATTTGACTTTTTAAACGCAAATGGGCTTTTCTTGGAGGTGCTAACTGGTTGCGAGACTGTCCGATTTTTGCTTAGGTGGCGAAACGTCCGATTTTGGCTGGGGTCGAATGTCGGGTGGCGAAACGTCGGGTGCGAAATGTCCGCACACGCTATTTTTACAGATTTTAAAAAACAGATCAACGACAACACAAACTTAAAAACGTTGGATGGGATATATAATTCCCTTCAAATAACCGGCAAATTGATATAATCTACTATATTGATTTTGTCAAGGCATTTGATTCTGTTCCAATTGATTTATTACTTCAAAAAATCCAAAATATTGGAATTGAGGAAAAATTTAATTTAACCCAATTTTCAAAGAATAGGAGTTTTAAGGTCAGAACACGAATATTTTCGGGTGTGCCCCAGGGAAGTGTCTTAGGGCCATTGCTCTTCTTTTTTTCATAAATGACTTGCCGTCCTTTATTGCAAGAAGCACCACCAGTTGGCATAAAAATGTATGCAGACGATGTTAAAATATATAATCACACCAAAATGATTGGAAACAAATTATAGAAAATGCAATTAAGCCTTAGAAGAATGGTCAAAGGCAAATGGCTTATAAATCTCAACTGAAAATGTTTTATTCTATATTTAGGAAAAAATAATTTGAAAAAAGATTACTTTATTAATTCATCCAAGATTTTAGAGGCTAATAGCGTTCGTGACTTAGGCATATAATTATTCAAAACTCACTTTTTCAGAACACATTAGCAAAATTGTAAGAAACGCATATTTGAGAAGTTTTCAAATTTTAAGAGTATTAAAACCAGGGAAATAAAACTCTGATAGCCAGCTTTCAAAACCTTTGTAGACCACACAATTAGAATATGCCACCGAAGTTGGAACCCAATTTTGAAAAAGACAAAGATAAAATTGAAGGGTTCAAAAATTTTTTACCAGAAAAACATTCAGAATGTGATTTTTTTTATAAAGTTATGAGCGAAAAACTTAAATTAGTGGTTTACATAAATTAGAAGAAAGACGAAAAGTTGCTGAACAACTGTTTTAACATACCTTATCACAAAAGAAAGGCCTTAGTTTAGGTGATAAGGTATGTTAGGTAAGACTTTTGGAAGCATTTTTTGTCAAAAAACAGAAAACTTTATTATTTGTCAATCTTCTAAAATTTTGAAAGCCCTAAAAAACAGGGAGGTTTAGGAGCATCAGATTAGCCTGCATCAGTTCGTTTCTTTCCTTTTTTGTTTGCTTTGCGTGTCTGTTTCGTTGACTTTTTCTTGCCCTGTTTTCCGCTCGTTTCTCTTCTCCTCCTTTTTCCATTGCTTTTTCATCGTTTTCTGCTGATTTTCATTCCTCCTCCCTTTTCTCTTCTTCTCCTCCTTTTTCCATTGCTTTTTCATCCTTTCTTTGATTTTCTTCCTCCTCCCTTTTCTCTTCTCTCTCCTTTTTCCATTGCTTTTTCATCCTTTTCTGCTGATTGTCCTTCCTCCTCCTTTTCTCTTCTTCTCCATTATTCCGTAATGTTTCAACAGTTTTGGCTCCTCGTCCAAAAATAGTTCTTGCATCCTCTCATGGATACCCTGTAATCAATCCTATAACTATATGCTTTTCTGCGACTCGAACTGAACAATAAACCGCCCATATCGCTCAACTCATGCCCAGCTTGGGTCAAAGTTAAGTTTTGATTCCTTCTTCTGGTTTATATTTGTTTTCTTTGATACAAACCTGTGGCTTCATAGCTTCACCTTCGTCAGCTAAAATTAATGTATATAAACCAGAGATGCCAGATAAATTTTCCGAAATAAGAACATCGCTGGTCAAAATAAGATTTTGGGGTCAAAAGAACATTTTTTAAAACGCGATTCAAAAGCTTTAAATTGCTTTTTATTCACACAAATCAACTTTTTGCAGCATATTTGTTCCCTAGGCAGTATTTTTTAGCTGTTAGGCTTTGAATAAGACTTTTATTTTTAATTTCAAAAAAGGAAGGGTCGGCGATGCCGACAGGTACCGCCGCGGAAAATTTTTTTTAATTTTGAGTGATTTTGGTAATAGATTTTGCACAAAAAATGACAAATTTTTTAGGTTTTTCTAGACAAATCCTGAAAAAATATATGTGAATGGGAGGCCGGGGGTGCCGCTAGGGGCCACCGGGAAAATTTTTTGAAACTATTGAATTTTGGTAACAGATATTGTACAAAAAGAACCATTTTTTGATGATTTTTTAGATAAATTTGAGAAATAGGCAAATAGGGATCCGGTGTTGCCGGTAGGCGCCACCGGGAAAATTTTGAAAAATACTAAGAATCGCTTCAAAAAATTGTAAAAATAGTTTATTTTTTTACGTCAGAGTAAAAATAGAACAATAAGAACGGAGCTGAAATGAGAACATTTCTTAGAAATAAGAACATTTAAATTTTTAACATCCGGCCCCTCCAAATCAGACATTTCTTAAAATTAGAACAATGACAACTCCCTCTGATTTACATGGTTTTATATGTAAATTTTAATTTCAAGACAGTAAAAGCGGTTCTTGTAAAATTGAAAATGAAATTTAATTTATATTATTAAAAATACAATATAATCATTAGGAATAAAAACATATATATTTTTTATTTCAAGTTAAAACGATTCTAAATTAAATTAGAGTTTTTATTATATTTGAACCGGTTTTTTGGCCGGATTTAAATTGTCAAACCGGTAATTCGGGTCGGACCAAACCGGTTATTAAAATATAAATGCACCTAATGAATAAGTAGCATCTAAATAATATAAAAAATTTAAATTAATCCTGGCCTTAAATGGAACACCCAAAATGATTCCTTGAAATTTATTTGTCCCCACCCTCTCCTAATTTTGTCCCGTCCAAACGTTCCGTTCTGTCCACTTGGATTAATTACCCCACTTATTCTCCCGTTGAAAATATTTCTGCAGTCAATTCCAAACGGAATTGATTGGAGCAGCTATCCCCCCCCCCCCCCGACAGCCAAAAGCAGTGGGAAAATACAATTAGACTTTGGGAAAAACCAGAAAAGATACCCATTCCCCGTTTGTCCCATTTCATTAGCTTCCCCAGAACGGCATTACCATTAAATTGTTTTACCGATGCTTCTTCCCTTGCCATGTGCGCAGCAGCATTTTTACGTATCATTCACCCTTCCCATCTCAAGCCGAACTGTTTTTAATTTTTTCAAAAACCAAAGTTAAGCCATTCATAAAGGCTCTCCGTTAACTATCCCCAGCTCGAACTTATCGCCGTAGAAATGGGAACCCGTGCTTAAAATTTACCCAATCCCAACTCTCTACACTAAATTAGATACTGTTAAGCATTTGGTCAGACTCTTCAATTGTGCTCTTTTGGTTAAATTCCCATCAAACAATGGAAATTTTTGTTCAAAATCGAAAAAGTCGATCCAAGCTACCCCTAATTTGGTTGTACGACTTTACAGGGCTGCGAAAATCCAACAGATTCTCGAAACTCGAGGTGGTCATTCTGCCCAAATTCTCCTCAAACCTTTCGCTTTGCTTGCCCATCTTTTTTCTCAATTTGGAGGTTGTTCGACATGTGCTTCATTTATGTGGAGGTTTATTAGTTTTGGGTCCATATTGAAATAAAAATGTGTTTTTTTCAAAATTGTAATTCTTTAATTGAAAATTCTGATGGTAATAATAGTTGCTTAGGCATTAGATCTATGTGTTCTTGTGTATCATTGAGCTGCTCACGAGGGCTATCTAAATAACCAAGAAACCCCTGTTTTGATGGCTGGGTACAAATTGTGAACCTTTCAATTTAAGAAAATTTTGAAAATTTTATCATTTTCACAGGTTCACAATTTGTTACCCATTCATCTAAACTGTTGTTTCTTGGTAACCTTAGAAAGCTCTCGTCGAACAATCCAAAGATACCAAGACCCACAGAAGTAATGCCTGAGCATCTTTGTATTTACAAGTGGGTTTCAAAAAACTAATTATTTTTTGAAAAGCAATGATATCCCAACATTATTTCCAGTTTTCGCTTTGTGTGACCGCCTTTCTTTTCTCAATTGGAGATTGTTGGTCATGTTCTTCATGGATGTAGGAGGTTTTATTTAGTTTTTGGCCTAATAAGAAAAAATGGGGGCGGCCGAAAAGCCTATCTCTGGTCCGAATGGGGAAATTTTTGAAAAACTAAAATTTTTCATAAAATTGTGTTAAATCTTGCCTTTCTGAAACTTGAATGTGTCAAGTTTTTGTTAAATAGTTTTTTCTATTTAAAATTGCAATGTTCATTTTTAGACCCAACTTAATGGATTTGATTTCCTTAGCTCGTAATGGAGACAATAAACGGTCGCAGTGAATTTGTTCGTGCGGTTGTATGCAATCGAACCACCGACCCGCCACCTTGCCATCCGGGTTAACCCGGTGGATTGTGTAATCGTTAGCGACTCGTTCACATCAAACACGGTCGCCGCCATTCATTCTCGTGGACCGGAAGGCCGACAAGATTGGATGTGCTTTGAGCGCAACCTTGACCATGAGGTGGTCTGACTGGCGTAGGAGGATTATAGAAAAAGTCCAAGTTGCCAGGGACCTTCATTTTGGGCGGAGGAAAATAGGGAAGAAGCCCAAGAATTGGACGCTAATGTCGCAGAAGGGGTTGGTTTTACTTTTTTCGATAACTGTGAACAGTTGTTCAGAGATGATCATGTAAGGGGTGTATCAAAATCACCAAATTTTTGTTTTTTATTTCAAATTGAAATTTGGCATAATTTTTTTTAATTTTCCAAATGGCCTAACATTTTGAATAAAAAAATTCGGTATATAATAGCTGGGAACGAACATAATGACGAAAATAAACAAAAATTAAAAATTAAAGGAGGGAAGGTTGTATAATGGGTTTTGATTAGTTATTTGCCGGCGATATCCGACGGCACCGCCGGGCAATCCGGTCCTTTTAAAATTTCCAAACAAAACAAGCCTTTGTGAAACTTTGAATTACATTCTTTTAAGTGGTAAAGTGGAAATATAAAATATTTAAACCCTAACTTAAAAAGGAATAGATAGGACAGAGGTCATAAAAAAATAATAAAGATGGGTACAAGTGCTTGGGTGCCCGTTTTTGGGCGCCGGAGTATTTTAACTTAATTTTGTTTCCGATTTTTTTTTGAGATATACATGCAACACTGCTTGTGATCCGTAAAATATTCTGTACGGTGCCCCTCTTCAATTTTTGGAGATAATTTTGTTTGAATTGACATCAAATTTGTCCCATTGCGAACAACGAAACTCGAAACGAAACTGAATAAAATTTACTAAACTAGACGAAACACGAAACCCCAAAAAAGGCTCGAAATTCACGAAACTCGAAACGAAACGAAACGTTTCGCCCATCTCTGATTTGGACCGCCAATTGGAAGCAAAGCAAAAAAAAAGATTCTCTTAAAAGCTCAAATGGCGAATAAAATTTGAAAAAATTCAAGAAACAAAAAAATTTCTAAAGTCTATTGCACCGCCAGCCCACGGTCCGGGGCTCGCTGTCAATTCGCCGACGCGTCGATTCGCCGACCAAGTTTAAAAACTTTTCATTGATTAAGTGAAAATAAATAATGTTGCATATATCAGTAGCTAGGATGTTTGGTTTTTACCTATTTTTTACGGATAGTATTTGATGAGAGACACCCGAAATCTTATTTTCTCCGAACAGTTTTGGATTTAGAACGACTTTTTAGCACCTGTAAACACAAAACGTAGGCTCCCAGATGTGAGGCTTTAGCCTCATTTTGTTGTTTTTTGTGGTTTTTTAGAAAAACAGAGTAGAAATCCAAAAAACTGGCAAAAATCTCAAATAGAATAATTTTTGACGCAAAACAAAAATCGAGCTTTTTTGGTGCAAAATCTGTTATCAAAATACAACCAATAAAAAAAAATTTCCGGTGGCGCCTATCGGCACCAACGGCCCCCTTTTAGTGTTTTTTTTCGCTTTTGATAAAATTTTTCAAATGAGGTTTTCTGACCCCAAATGAGGCTTTTTGCCACCCAAATAAGGTTTTTGAAAATTTTCATCTGGGACGCCTAAAAAACGGTGTTAGCATCTATGTTGGCATTTTGAACTTTAGTTTCTATTTTGGACTTTTTCAGAAAGTTCATAGCAAAAGTGCATAAATTGAATACACAACCCTAAACAGACATAATCTTTTGTTGACCACAAACTTTTCATTTTTCTAAAAAGATAGGCTGTTTATGAATTTCCTTTTTTATATTTTTATATATAATCTTCCATTTTTTGATTTTTAGAATAATTGCTGCAGAACCGACGTTTTTGGCTTGGCAGTGGAATCGACTCTTAATTTGACGAATGGACGCATTGGCGAATGACGAGTCGGCAATTGACGGGAAGCGAAGCCCAGGATAATTAAGTATTGCTGATTGTCGCTGATTCAGTGTAACCGATTACTGTAGGCTGATTCAGTGGTGCGCCTCAATGTCGGCCGATTCACTGTACTAAGAAAACGGACAATTCACTGTCAAGTAATCTTTGAAATTCAGTCCAAATTTTAGAAAAAAAATACCCCTTAACTTTTTGCCCTGGTTCACGCTTCGAAAGACAAAAAAGTAAAAAAGTTAAAAACAAAATCTTTTCTTAGAAAGTTCAAAAAAATATGACGTCAAAGAAAATTATTTCTTAAGATTTCGGTTGTGAGAATTGGATCAGACACACTAAATTGGTCACACTGAATTTCGCAACATTGAATCGCAGACACACTGATAATATCACTCTGTTTGGCAGGATCGGCGACACTGAACCGGCGACTCGGAATCGTATGGGCCCTCATACCATGTCCTTAACAATAAATACCGAGGTCGTTCGCAGATCATCATCGTCGTTCTCATAGCTGATATTGTTGATAAATCTAAGCCATTCTCTGGGCCCGCTCTTTTGTATTTGGCCGAAACTTCATCGATTACGCCTTAAGGAACGAAGCCGATTTTAACTGTCTTTCCTCAAAAAAAAAATTTGATTTACTGATTTCGAAAGTGGTTTTGATATTAGTTGATTTCGACAATGAACTATTTCTTGCCTATCTTTCGCTGTCTGTTTGTTATTCGCCAGTGTGTGATTACGACGGTAGTTGTACCCACAAATTTGAAAAAATAATTATATATATATATATACTTATTTTATTTTATTTCGTATTTATAGGAGGTTTTGCTCATTAATGAAATTTTATAATCAAAATACGTGGTGCTGGGTTGCCAATATATCAAACATCTATCTTCATTCTTTAATGACTTAAATAAATTGGGAACAGGATAAAAGCACGCTGACAAATTCACGCCGAGACAAGATGACGCCGCCAGAAAAATAACAAAAACTAAAAACTTTTTTGAATTTTTTGTAAGTTCCTTTTAAATAATGGCTTTTTTGAAAATTCCTTATGTTTTTATGGTTTTTTGAAATTTTTTCTGTCATTTTGTCACGGCTCATTTTGTTTTGGCGTGATTTCGTCGGCGTGATTTTAGGGTGCACCCTAAATTTGGATATCGCCTTAAATTATAAAATTTAAGAAAATGACCTCAAAAGCATTACATAGCCGGTTAGTTAGAAGCATTTTCCCCCTTTTTATAAGGAAAAAAAGAGTTTTGGCGAATGACCCCTTAGAGAATGCCATCTTCAGAGTCACTTTCATTCATTCATTCATTGTAAAAAATTAAAAGACCAAGAATTTTTTTACCAATCCTTTACTTCAAAGGACCGTATTTAATTTTTGGCTTTAATCCTTTGAGAGTCATTTTTAAAAGAGAGTATTAATCTAAACGAAAATTACGATACCGTGGAAAGAATAATTTGAAGAAACCATGCCCGATAAACCCCGTCCTCGGGCTTTTAAAACGCGGGGACGATAGGGGAGACAGGGAAATATTAACGAAAATTTAATTTGTTGATAAATCGGCTAATTTAAAATGAGAAAATAATAATTAAAATAAGGATAAATGTAATCGAAAATTAAACAATAAAAATCAAATTCCGTTCTGGGTCGTTTCTTAAATCCGCCATTTTTATAAAATTCCGGCCAAAATTCGTCATAATTTTTGGTTGATTCTGAGAAAAGTTATGACGAAAAATTGCGAATTTGAGAAACGACCTAGCACCTTCAAATATGTTTTGATGAATAAGCATTTATGAAAATCTAACTATGGAAAATTGCTTCTCACTTTTTAGTAACACATATTTCTGAAAAGAAATGAACCTTTTTAAAATATAATTTAATAATCTTTAAGTGAAGTAAAAATTAAGAAATAAATATAATCAAAAATGGACGACATATCCAATTGGATAAACAAAAACAAGCAATTGTTTTATTATTTGGCATTTTCAATGGCAATTCCTTCAACAGTTTTGTACATTTTGGAAATGGTCACAATCGTCCGACACAAACAATTTTCGCGGTTACCCTTTTTCAAATTGTTCTGTATTCGGGGCATTGCTGTGAGTAAAATTGACAAATTACATTTAATGCTTTTATATTTATCCATCAGGACGTATTGATGTTCCTTTCCTCCAGTTACGGTAACCGTATCCCTGCACTTTTTGGCCAACAACTGTTGCCCGTTTATCGTCTGGTGCCAACTTGGGTCCATGTTTTGTGTTCTTATTACTTGACAACTTTCACTTACCAAGTTCAAAATATTGCCACCCTTTTCATGCTGATCAACCGATTCACCGCAATTGCATTTCCAATAAAACAGAAAATGGTAAAATTAAAAGAATATTTTATAATTAATTATCTTGTTAAATGCTTTTAGTTATGGAAAAATTCATCGCTTTTGGTTACATTATTTTTCGTTATGATTGTCGTGCCCTTGCTTAGCTGTCTTCCGATAATGAGGATGAATATCTTATTCACTTCTTATCCAACGGAGAGTGCCGGCTTTTACGTGGCAGAATTAGAACCTGTGAGCAATATAAATACTTAGCATTAGAAGGATAAAGCATTAAGTGCCATGAGCTTTCTAACATATTGCCGATTTTCTTATTCTAGAAAACCATCTATTTTTAGAATTAGTTTTTTTCAATATATAAAATAAGGTAAAAAAAAAATTTAATAACTAATACAATTAATCCAATTATTTTTAAGCAAATTAGCAAAATTTGATTCAGGAACTGCCATGTATTGATTATCTCAACAAATTGAAGGCGTTCACTTCGCTCATTTTCCTTATTTTGTCCTTTTTGGTCAATGTGTCAACATTTATTGTGTATAAACGGAGCAAAAAAACACTCAAAGAAAACTCTCAAAATATGGCTGATACAATGGAGAAGAAACTGCTGATATACACGCTTCTCACTTTTGCAGGCCATGCATTTGTTGCAATATTTTTGGTAAATTTAATGAATTTTGAATATTTAATTTTCTGATTTTCAATATTTATTTTTGTCGTTTTAATATTCCATTATTCCTTTTGCTTAGATTGTCATTAGCAGCGGAATTCTGGTTAAATATGTAGCAATTATCTACAGCCAAAGTAGTCATAGACCGGTAGGAGTCCCACCCCCCGTCCCGGTGTGAAAACACGTGTTTTCACACCTAAGCCAACACCTTTGAGTGTTGCCGGGTTTTGTCCCGGGGTGTAAAAACATGTGTTTTACCGGGTTTTGTCCCGGGGTGTAAAACATGTGTTTTACCGGGTTTTGTCCGAGTGCGGGAAAATTTTTTTTTTGACGGGGGGTGCGCGAAATTATTCCCCGGTTTTTTAGGTTTACTGTAATTTGGAAAAAAGGAAACTTATCCCGAACAAATTTTGGAGGGATTACGGTATTATTACCACATTTTTCAGTACTAAAAAATATTTCGAAAATTTATCCAATCGTTGCATGTCAAACATTTTTTCCCCTTTGTGTATATATATAATAAAATGTTTCAATTGTCTTTGAGGGACGGGGGGGGGGGTGTCGTTTACCAAATCGCATATTTTGCTTTTTCCCCTCTCCCATCTGTTTGCAACCATGTGCTGCGTAGAAGGGAAAGAATTGGAGGGGGGGTGTGTTTGCCCAATGTTTCCCGCTTTCTCTCTTTCTCATGTCGCACTATTTTGCGATTGTATTTCTGTCTGTCTTTTCGTCCATGTTTTTATTTTGTTTTGCATAAGTATAAAGTGGAGAAAAAAGGTAAGCGGAAGAATTCCGCTTAGAAACGTGGAAGAAGGGGGGGGGGCGTAATGGACCGAAGTTAAGGCGTAAATGTGGACAACAAAATGTACAACAATGAAATGATCAAAGTAAGAATTGAATGGGGGAGGGGGGAGAAGAGGGGAGGATGACCAATTTGTATGGGCAATTCATTCTTCAAATTTTCTGGCCAATTTTATTAAATAGCCAGAGGATAATAAAGTTTTCTATTTACGCTCCACCGGTTTTTGTCCCATTTTTACTGTTTCTATTTTTAATTGTTTCAGGTTTTTTCTGATCATCAATGAGCATCTCTTCCGTTAGGCCTACAAATATGACTTGGGTCATTGTAGACCGGTGTGCCTGTCCCCGGGCGGATGCAGTTTGCATCCGCCCGGAAGAATACACGAAGCCCGTCGAGTGCATCAACACTGCGCATTTGGACTCGTTTGCTGACCACCTTTTGGCCCAACCATGCACCAACAACAACAACGTCAGCATCTCGGCTTTGGTCCAACAAATCAGTGACAAGTGCAATGTGAACGGAATGGTGATCGTCTTCTTCATGTTAATTTTGATCACACAGGTAACAATTATTATGATATTTTAAAATTTTCTCAATTTGATTTGTTCAAATCAGATTTGCATTTTTTGGTTCCTGTTCATCAATGTCCCAACTCGTGATCGTCATTGCCGTCGTCGCCATCGTCGTCCCTCATCTCGCCAAGAGTTTCCGCCGGAGGGCTTGGGCCGCCCGCTCACCGTTTTCTGCCCGTTGCGTAAGGTAATGCCACACTCAATCCCCTCCCCCTTAATTTTAGAATAACCAAAATTTTTAGAGCTCTTTGGATCCGGTGGAGGACAAGCGCGTTGCGCACCGCGTCGGGGTTGAGAAGGTAAAAAATAGAGAGGGGAAGAAAAATATGACACTAATTTTTTTCTCTAATGACAGGTTTCGACTCCTAGTTCGTCTTCGCGTCCGGCAGACGTTGAAGAGGCGAACGAAGTGGTTAGTTTAGAAATTTTGAATTTTTATGAATTTTTTAAATTTTATTTTTTAGACCGAGAAAGCTGATTAATGGCAGAGATGAGCAAAAGAAGAATTTTTAGAAGAAGCGATTTGAAATTTTTAAAATTTATCTTTTTAAAGTTTCATAAATAAATTTTTGATATGATTTGGCTAATGAATCAAAAAAATTTTATTTTAAATTTGAATTAGGAAATATTAAAAGAAATTTTTTAAAACGAGTACCAAAAAAAGAAAGTTTATTTATTTAAAAATAATTGTAAGAATTGTCGACCTTTTTTTCTCCGGGTCTGCCTTTTTTCCTTGTGAATTTGTCCTCCTTCCTTCCATCGCTTCGTCCTTTCCATTTGTTGAAATATGCTCCTCTTAAAATTAATGAAAATAAATTATTATTAAAATAAGCAAATAACCTTACCAAATAAACCATGCAAGAAGAAGAAATATGGCCAGTACGACACACCAAATTCCATATGCATTGGTTGGGCGTTCGTAAAACACCATCTTAAAATAAAATTCTATTTTGTAAAAAATTAACATTAAAATACTGTATCAATGTGGTAAAAGCGTCTTTGAAATGGTCGATGGCGTTTAAACAGTGGAAGACTCATGGGACGGGTCATTTGAACCAAAAGTAAACGGATGCACAGGAAAGGAAAAAATGAGTGTGAGCCAAGAGTGAAGAGTTATCATCCCCAATGTTTTCCCATTCTTGAGTAGTGACCTATTTTTTCTGGTCGTCACCGAAAAACGACAAATATGAGGGACCATCTTTGAATATGAAGAGAATATTTGAACAGGGTAAAGAAAGATGATAAGGAAAAGGAGGGACAGGGGAGGTATATAAAAGTCAAAATTTCTGATCAGGTTCATTCGAGTTCGAAATCTAAAAAAATGAGTATTAATTATAACGACAAAAAATTCCTGATGGACAATATTTTGCCCGCCGTTGAAATCAGTCAGACGACCAATGGCATTACCGTGAACAGTGAGCGAATTGCGATTCCTCGGACAATTCCATTCGACATTGTCGGAAAATGCCGTGAATGTAAAGCCACAGAATGTGAGGTGGAGTGGTGCATTTCAAAGGAAGGTGTGACTATTTGGTGCACCCGCTTCAAAATCAGCCCTCGGTTCGTGCCGTTTGATTACGTCTATGAGTTACCCGGCTACACATTTTTCAAAGTATTTTAAAAAAAAAATATTCTTCTATTAAAAATTTTAGATACGTAACAAGGGGAGAGTTTTTAATGTCGACCATGGTTTCCGTTCAAATGTTTGTACTCAGACCGAGACCCCCGTGTATAACTTGCCACCTCCTCCACCGCCACCGCAACTCCCGAAAAGAAAGCAAACAAATGATCAACAGTCGGAAGAGCAGGTTGCGCATCAGTTTTTTGAATCTCTATCGGCGGCTAAGACAGGAATGAACAACAATCAACAACAAGAACACCAGCAACCTAAACATGAAAACGCTAAAGATTTTTTTGGTGCTCTTTCCGCTGCTACTATGGGAATGTCGGTTGAACAGAATAAGCTCCAATCACCACCAGCTTTCAAAGTCCTCCAACCTCCCGCATACCGGCAAAATGTTCAACAGAAGAAACCATCACCGCCACCAAAACCCCAACAACGCCAACCAAACGCTTCCGATTTCTTTGGACCTATTTCAGCAGCAACAATGGGGATGAGTGTTGAACAGAAGAAAGCGTCACCGCCACCAAAACTCCAACAACAGCTACCAAACGCCTCGGATTTCTTTGGACCAATTTCAGCAGCAACAATGGGGATGAGTGTTGAACAGAAGGGACCGCCATCGCCACCAAAACTCCAACAACAGCAACCACGCGCTTCGGATTTCTTTGGACCAATTTCAGCAGCAACAATGGGGATGAGCAATGAACAACAAATCCACCAACACCCTAACAACAATCAAAAGAAACAAAATGACCAGGAAATTCTCGAAGAATTTCTCGAAAGTGTGTCATCCGCCACAACAGGTCTGGAGGTTTCGACGAAGAAGAAGCCAAAAAAGAAAGCAAAGAAGGAGACGGAAGATGAGGAAATGTCAGCAATTGCTTCGATCAGCCGAAAACATTAAAACTATTTAAATACTCATTATTATTTTATTTTTTGTAAAATTCATCATGTTAGGAAATCAATTTTATACAGATAAAGAGTTAAAATTAAAAATGCCCTTCGGCATGATCATTTCGGGACCATCGGGGAGCGGAAAAAGTTCTTTTCTAATTCGCTTCATTGCCGAGTCTTCAGAACTTATTAGCCCTAAGCCCGCTTCCATCCTTTATGCCTTTGGTGAAATGTCCAGCATTGTACCAACTCTCCAAAAGTGTGGTATTAATGTGTACTCAGGAGTCCCACCAGAAGAATTGATCAAAAGTTTACCTAAACCATTGCTTCTCATCCTTGACGACCTTTTGCACTCAATTGAAGAGTCTAATCTCAGTGCTTTATTCACGAAAAAGTCACACCATCAGAATTTTGCGGTTGTTTTTGTGACACAAAATTTATTTGAAAAAAGGATTAAAGTGGCGAGGCAAAATGCTCAATACATGGTGCTTATGCGAGCCCCCAACTCAGCCCTTTCTGTTAGAAATATTGGAGTACAATTATTTCCCGGAAAATTGGATTACTTCCTATCCGCCTACCGCATTGCTACCAACAAACCCTATGGTTATCTTCTCATTGACATGCATGCCGCCTCAAACCCATTGCTGAGACTTCGAAGTGGAATATTTAAAGAGGACGAAGAAGAGGGACAAAAGATCATTTTCATTCCAAAAAATGGCATTTTGTGAAATCGGAGACATTGTTTATAAAAATGTTGATTTTATTCGCTCATTAGCAAAAACAAAATCTAATAAAAAAGAAAGCAAATATTAAAGCGTGCAAATGCAGATCAGTTGCTAACGCTAGTTGAAATTTGTGTGAACATTCTTTGTTCACGATTCAAAATGACAACTCGTCAAAGAAAGCGCTTATTACCACATGCCAATTTTGTTCGGAGCCTTGCTCGTCGAAGGACCGAGAGAGGAGCACGGAAACTTCTAATTCAGACCGGAAGTGGACTTGGTGGAGTATTTGCAGCTATCCTCACACCAATTTTAATTGACTTGGCGCGCTCCGCTATAAATTCGGGCTCTAATTCTGACAAATAACCATTTTAACATGGCGTCAAAATTTATTCTCGTCCCAGACGAAATTTACCGCGGCTTAACTAACAGTGTTTCGGGGGATATAAACTTAGACTTTGCTCACCGTGTGTTGGAAAGAACAAAAAGGAAGAAAGAGAACGTGACCGCAAAAAATGTTAATTATAACCAGGAGTTGTCCCGCTATCTCCGACTAAGAGATGAACACCAAAATCGACCGACAAAAGTAGAAATTACAAAGGGCTTAAAGGCACTAGTCAAAAGAGGAGATGAAAGCGATGAGGAGGAACAATTTTTTGGCTTGGGAGCAGGCGGGCCACAACCCCCACCTCCGCCAAAACGCCGCCCACCTAGTCGCCATCGCTACGCTGGTGATGAGGAAATGCCATCAGCTCCGCCTTCTCCACCCACTAGAAGGGGACCAAAACGAAAAGAAAATGAATTTTATTCTTCTTGGGAGGAGGGTGCCAAAAAACAATTGGCTTACCAAGATGAACCTTTCGCTTCCTTTCCCAATGCGGGTTTTAAAAATCTGAGAAGGAGACCGCGTCCAGTTCAACAGCGAAGAGAAGAAAAAATTCCTGCCGAAATGCAACAGGAGGAACCCTTCCAGCCGGGGTCGCAACCATCCATTCCTATACATGCCACTCAATCAAATCAACGAAACAGGAAACGCAAAATAACTCGCGCTTTTGATGAAAACCAAGACCCCAAGAGAAACCTTATAGACATTGAAGAGCTTCGACCGCCATCACTGCAACGGGAGGCAACGCTGCGCTTTCAGCAGAAAAGGACCAACAAACCGCGACTAAAGCAGCCTCCCACTTCAGCATCTTCTGCATTGGTAGCAACGAATCCTCCTAGAGACTTACTTGCCGAGGCAGCCGCTGCACAGTTGCCGGATGATGATGACGATTTGGAACTCCTAAAACCTGTACCCCCAGCTCAAATTGAGCCGGTTGCACCTGGCCCTCCTCAGCGTAGGCAAGTAACGAAGCGTAAAGCCACCGAAAGGGATGAAGGCAATGAAGCCAAAAGAGTTAGACTTCTCGCTCCACCAAATCTTGACAAAAAAAGGCCGAAAACAACCAAAGAAACGAGGACAGCAGCTTAACGAAGGTCCTCCTCCAACAGATGATCAGTATCTTTTCTCAATACCGTATTCGCAACTTACTGATGAGCAAAAGAGAAGGCGACTTCAGTTCATATTTAATCGCAACCCGACCAAGTACGGTATACGAGGAGACACCGTACTAAACAATGCAGGAAATCCGATAACCGATAGCAGTGTGGCCCAGGCACTCGACTATATTTTGAACGGAGAGCAGGAAGAATGCCTCATTTCAGACAACCCCCAGGGACTAAATTCATTCAAGATCGCATTAATCGTGATCTTTTTTTGCGAATATGGACGGCCCCTTCAGTACCGCCGAGAGGGCCCAAACGGAAATTATCCCCAGCAGACCAAGAGGGCCAAAGATATCACAAAAACTCAGAGGAACGAGACAAACGCAAGGCAGAACGATGGAAGGATTGACGCTGCCATTTCCGGCAACGGTTCCGAGAGCCGAGACACAGTCCAAGACCCAGCGCTTCAGACCCCGAAAATGGAAGCGTGGCTGAAAATTGAAAAAGTTTTGGATCGTCTCTATAATGACCCAAAATCGCCCGCTGCCTTCGCCGGTGTGGAGAGACTGTTGTCGGAAGCTAAAAATGAACTTGGAAATAAAATTACAAAAAAGGACGTAAAACATTATTTGGAAGGGCATCGCACGTATACATTAATGCGCCCCAGGCGCATTAATTTCCCACGCGCTCGTACAACTGCCGCAGGTTTTATGACCGACTGTCAAGTGGATTTGGCCGACTTTCAAGCTCTTTCTCGACATAACAGGGGCAATCGTTATTTGATGGTAGTAATAGATGTTCTTTCAAAGAGAATTTTTGTTACACCGCTTCGTACAAAAAAGGCTGATGACATGGTTGAAGGCTTTAAAAAAGTTTTTTCGCTTATGCCTATGAAACCCCACCGATTGTTCTCCGACAAGGGCACAGAATTCAAAAACCAGCAAGTCAAAAAGCTTTTCGAAGAAGAAGAGGTCGAAAAATATGAGTGTACGCACTCGGAGAAGAAAGCGGCGCTGGCCGAACGTGCAATACGACAAATTAAAAATCGAGTCTACCGTTATTTTGCCCAGACGAAAACCTTAAATTGGGTAGACGTAATCGATAAAATAGTCAATGGTATCAATAAGTCTCCGAGTCGAGTGCATGGAATGCGACCAATAGATGTGAATTTTAAAAATTCCCAACAAGTGTGGGAAAAAATGTTTGGTGAAGAACAGCACAGAGCCCTATTCGGTAAACACCGAAAACGACCCAAGTTTATGCCGGGTCAAACAGTGCGAATGAGTATAGCAAAGGGTCAATTTGAAAAGGGATATATACCCAACTACGGTGATGAAATTCTTGAAGTCGATGCCGTCAAACGGCATATGAAAAAAATTCGATACAAATTACGTGATGCAAAGGGAGAGAAGTTTAAAGGGTTCTTCTACCCAGAGGAATTAACACCCGTACGAAAGGATGCCGAGACGACTTACAGAATTGAGCGAGTTTTCCGGAAGAGGAAAAGACCAGACGGAACGATGGAAGTACTAGTCAAATTCATTGGTTATCCGGAGAGAGAATGGATTAATGAGACCGAACTTGTATAAATACTTTTTAACATAATCATAATACCCATTTATTATTATTATTGCATAAATGTCTAATACATTTTTTGTACATTTACCAAGTAATAGTCCAGATTACGCAGATAATGCACCCAATAAATTTCGAGTACGCCTTCCCAAACCAATTTATTTTAATGGTTCTTGGGTTTGTGGACTACACAGCATAAATTATGCTTATTCGTGGCCTTCGACAATTGGCACTTTAGATGAGCAATGGATTAACATTCATTTTACCGATGGTCTAGAAGATAATAAACAAAAAATTATTCGTATTCCAGTACCGAGAACTTCTCACACAACTATTGAAAATTTGAAGCAGTTTCTTACGGCCACACTCAAAAATCACGCCGACTCTCTCGAATCTTTAGTAAATGAAGGCTACAAAACCCCCATAAGAAGGAAAAGGTCCGCTTCTCAACCAAGGTCACCTCCGCATGTGGCCAAAAAGTCTCCACCAAGAGTTGGAAAACAACCAACTGAGCCACCTCCGGTAGTGTCAACCAAATCTTTGCCAAATGTTACAAAACCTCTTGAAAAACCTGACAAAATTACGGAAAAGCCAGAACTTACAAAAACAATAACCGAAGAACAAACGAATAAAACCGACCCCACTCCTAAAATAACAAAGCTTTCACCTTCCTCAACTATTAATCAAACTGTAGAGCCACGTATATCATCCACCCCTCCGCCCCGTCCTCCTCTTCCACCTCCACCCACACCTCGTCCTTCTCCAGCACCACCTTCTCCGACATCTCGTCCTCCAGCTCCACCTCCAGCTTCTCCAATTTCTCGTCCTCCATCTCCTTCACCACGTCCTCCACCTCCTACTCCTCCGCCACCGCGTCCTCCTCCTCCCCCACCACGTCCTCCACAGAATGAAACCAAGCCGCGGAATGAAGAGAAAAAAAAAGAGATAGGACCCCCTCCAAAACAAAGAAATGAAAAAAGCACGGTTGAAACCTCTGCAATAGAAAAACAGATGACTCCACCACCAGCTTTACCAATTGAGAAAAAAGAATCGTCACCACCTCGTCCAACTGTCAGTATAGGGCCACCTCCTAGGCAGAGAAATGAGAAAAGTTTAAATGTTAAACAGGATCAGAGCAAATTGGAACTAAGTCCACCAAAGACTAAAGAAACAACATTTAATACAATAATAGAACCACCAAAAGAACCAACCGATGATTTGTTGGACAGAGATGATAAAACAAATCCGGCAGAGTAAGATCTAAAAGCATTATTTGGTGAAATTGGATGGAGAAAGTTGAACTTAACAATAATGAGAAAGATTATTGAAGGAGTTGATTTACAGTACAGACCAAATCTTGAACGGTTTAAGGCAGTTTTTTCTCACCCTGGAATTGTTTTCATTTCTTTTTCGCCTCAACTCGGCTATGTATTGGGGTTTGAGAATCCTCAATATGTAATGAACAATGAAGTAGCAAAATACGGAAGTGACCTACGAGGAGGATTTGCAAGCTTTGCTGTTTATTCCAAAGGACTAACCGAGAATATGATAGTTGGAAATTCTTTGAGCTCACTCCTCCGTGTCGTCTCAGTGTCAGGAGCGAAACCTGGTGAGTATACAGAAAAAATTTACGACTCCCCTCTCTATGCGCGTGTTATGCCGAAAGAGGTGTCCGAAATTGAAATAGAATTAAGAACAATGTCCGATGGTCGACTGGTACCATTTTCCTATGGGACAGTGCTGGTCGTACTGATATTTAAGAAGGTGATAAATTTTTGAAAACTCACTCATTATTGTATTAATACGTAATTGAATAAAATGGTTCACTCTCTTTATGATACTTCGTCGACGGGTTACGATGCATTTTTTATTCAGAATGGTTGTGGTATTGGGGAAGATTCTGCTTATGAAGTGTTTAGAGGATCACCGCCGTACCAACGTGGATGGGGTAGTGCACAGACTGGTGCGGGAGTAGGAGATATTTTCCGAGGACTCTGGCGTTTTTTCCTACCGCTTGTTCGAAGAGCAGGAGACACTGTTGCAGACGAAGCGCTTCAAACCGGGAAACGCTTTATAAACAGAGTAATTGATGAAAAACCGAATTTGAAGGGAACATTAGAGACATTGAAAACAGAAGGAAAAAGAGGGGTAGATAACTTCTTGGAAAGTGGAGGATTGCATCGTCAATTTGGTACAGGAGGACGAAAAAAGCGTATAAAAGCTAAAAAATCATCCATTCTCTCACATCAAACTTTGATCGGAAAAGCTATAACAAAACCGTTAATTAAAAGCAAAAAGCGGCTTCGATCAGACGCATTTGGTCTTTATTAAAGAAATAAAAATGACACTTCACAAAATTGACGCCAACAGTATCGATTCGATCACCAATGCTGTGGATTTTTTTAGCATCCCCCCAACAAATGTCACAGTTTCCTCGTCAAAAGTGTTTGAAATTTTGACAAGCAATCCACTTACTGATACACCATACCACTTTAAAATACATTCGAGCCAAAACTACATTGATCTTTCAAAATGTTATCTTTTGACTGAGTTTCGTATACGCAAAATAACACCTCCAAATGGTCAATTGGGGAATTTGGAAGATACCGATCAAGTCGCTCCAATACAACTGATCGGTCATACATTTATGCGTGATATGAAAATTGCAATAAATGGCAGAGAAATTTTCAACTCGAATTCGCTTATGGCTTACAAGACATACCTTTCCCACGAATTATCTTATTCTATTGAGGCCAAAGTTTCACATTTAAATTCGGCTGGGTATAACCGTGAGGAAGGCGGCAATCTCGAAAACCCAAATTCGCAGGCGTTTAAAGAAAGAAGAGCACGATACTTAGCTGGACGAACGGCACAATACATTTCCAAAATAGATGCAGATCTCTTCAATGTACCCCAATATTTGATTAATCATTGTGAAATTGATATTACCATACAACCACATGACACAAATTTTGTGTTAATTGACGCAATTACTAACGGCCAACCTTACCGGTTTGAAGTTGTAGGACTCAAACTCTACTGTAAAAAAGTCAGCCTCATGGACGGATTGGCACTTGAGTTAGCCAAAAAACTGGAAATGAAACCAGCCCGTTATGCAGTTCGAAAGACAATGATGAAAGCGTTATTTATAAGTCAGGGACGCTATGAGTTTAATGCTAATTTGTTTATGGACCAAGTTCCCCGCCGAATTACCATGGGGCTTGTGGCCAATTCTGACTATGTAGGGAATAGCAAAAGGAGTCCGTTCAACTTTCAACATTTTAATGTCCGAGAGATAAGTATTGTTGTCAATGGTCGTTCCTACCCACAAGCACCGTATGACCTTGACTATGAGAATTGGAAATTTGTCCGCCCCTACAACGACATGCAAGAAGCACTCGGCTTTGCAAACTCAATATACGGAAATGGGATCGATTATTTTACATTTTTACAAACTCACTGTATTTATGTCTTTAACATGACAAACAGTGGAGAGGACCACGGAGGTTTATTCGACTTGATCAAAAAAGGATGTACTGCTGTAAATATTAAATTCAACAAACCAGTACCTGACGGAGGAATATCACTTGTCGTGATGGGAGAAGCGGACTCCGTTTACTTTTCGCGTCCGGCCTGCACGGAAGAGGAAGACGATGAGGTACTGATGGTGGAGCTACAGGACGGTTCGCCGAGCAGAAGCCGACGTGCACCACGAATGCTGCGCGCTCTGCTCAACTGGCGTACGCCGTCGGCGTGGTGCTTCAGGCGCTCCAAGTGTCGTCGCGGGACTGGGACACGTGCGCGCAAAATGTTCAAAGCGCACTCCACCAAACAGAGCAACTGTTCCCGGCTCGCGCCCGCGACCAGTGCCCGTAGACGGTGGGGGGAACCGCTCGCGGCCTTCAGCTGTCGGAAGAAAGGAACGTTGCGCCGAATGTGTTCACTGAGCACCGGCGTACGCTTCTCCGTGGCGCGGAATCTCTTCTGTTTGTCGTCGCCTTCCTTCGGAGTTTTGTTCTTTTTAGTCGGAGACGGTTGCATTAAAATTAGCACGCGCTCGTAGCATGTACACCACGCAGAGTTCGCCGGGGTATATATGCGTTTTCAGACGCATCTGTTGTTTAGTGGTAGGGTGCATGTCGACTAACAAGTAGCCAAAGGGCTCGGCCGTCGCGTCTTCGTACGCCTCCAAGAAGTAGCGTAGCGCGTCGCCCGGAAACAGTTGGGCTCCCAGATTTCGAATCTGAAGTGCCCCAGCGGGGTTGCGCATCAGCACCATGTAGTGACAGTTGTTGCGCGCAATTCGTAGCTCGCGCGTAAACAGATGCTGCGTAATCAGCACCACACTGACGCCCCAGTTGTGAGAGCCACGCGTAAAAACTGCGTCCAGAAAGGCGCAGCGTAAGCCCGACATTAGGTCGTCCAACACGAGCAACAGACGCCCGTCGGTATCGAGCGCTTCGCGCTCAACGTCACCCTCCTCTGGAGCTCCGTGGCACATTTTAAACAAGCATTTCAGTGTATTTTTATTGTCCGCGTTGCTGCTTGTAGAATTCTCCATTCGTTGTAAGCGCAGAACGTGTTCGTTCACCTCCCCGTAACAATATAGCACGCGCTCAATGGGCACCCGGCTGTCGACCAGTTGGTCAATGCTTGACAGAAGGCGGTCCACCCATTGCGTTTTCCCACTGCCTGTACAGCCCGCGACGCACATAGTGAACGGATGCTTAAACATATTTCTTTCCCATGTCATTCGCCTCCTTTTCCACATATTTATATATATATATAACTAAGTCGTTATTATAGTACCTCCATTAAGCAAAAAATTTTTATGAGATGGACTCATTCGTAAATGTCGCCTGGCTTCTGCAACCAACCGACGCAACGACGGAGCGCATCGGGGACAAGGTGGGGGGCGACACTACCCAAACAGTGCTCACCGATAATGCGCCGACGAGTCAACCACAACAACCGATCGGTGGCGGTGGCTCCATGGACTACGATGATGAGATGGCGGCGGAGCAGAATCCGACCACCACCGTCGTCACCATGAAAGACGGCCCACACGAAGAGGGTGAGACCATCGACGACGACGACGACGACGACGACGACGCACTCCGCGGCCCCATGCTTTTCATTGAGTCCGACGACGGCGGCGGCCGTGACGATGATGATGATGATGACGACGATAACGATGATGACGATGTCGATGCCGCCGCACCTTCCGGTGATCGTGACCAAGAGGAGGGTGAAAAGGCGGCGGCGGCGGTGGAACAGGGGAAAACCGTCGTCCCTCCGACAAAGGACGAGGGGGATGTGCAAATGTCGGAGAGTGACGGAGACAAGGCGCCTGTAGCAGGGGCGGCTTCGGCTAACGTTCCCGAGGTTGGCGCTACTAACGACAGTTCACAGACCCCCCTCCCCCTTCACCCAACACTCCTTTTGACAGATGATCAAAATGCCGTTGCTCAACTACCTTTGCGCACTCAATGACTGCTCAATGAAGGAGCTGCAAGTGCTCTTCCACAGTGTGCCTGCGCGACAGCGTATGGTTGCACATCTGCAACAACACTGCCTTCTGCGAACCGCGCATCTGAAGCCCAGCGAGCGTAACGTCGCGCTCCACTGTCATGACCTCAGTGTGCAGAACGCAAACCGGACCTTTGCGTGTGGCGGTTATCTGGAGCTCACAGTGCGTGAGCGAATTCAGCGGGCCCTCATCTATTATGATTATTATAGGTCCGTCAATATTTCTTTGCAAAGCACGGGCTGAAGCTGAAGCATCCCTATCTGCCGTGCATGATCGAATTTGGGGGCGGTACGCACGCTTCGTACTACCCGTAAGTATCGGGGGGGGGGGGGTACATTCGGATGGACTACGTCATCGAGTATGTTCAGCCTGGAGTATGTCCACGTGTGCATTGAGCGTCCAAAGCGCGTGCAAGGAGTGAAAGCGGAGGAGGAAGAAGACGAGCACCTTCAGAGTGAGGCGAGCGGTACGCAGTTGGCAACCGAAAAAGAAGCGGCGGCGGCTCTACCACCACCCCTCACGATGAAACATTGCTGCTGCTGCTGTTGCAGATGCTGTCCAGCGAGCAGTTAGACAATCATTAAAAAACAGTTTATAACTCGCCCGATTGTTGCCGATTTTGCTTGATTTGAATAAAATTTTTTTGTTTGCTAATAGAATCCGATGGCGTACATTCGGAATAGTACCGTCACATTCTCTTTTTTCCAAACCGGGGCTTTTTCCCACGACGAGTTCCGGGCGCTTGCAACGCATGGAATCTGCACGGAGTATGCGCCATGGCGCTTCCCGGCCATCGTGCTGCGTGTGCGAGGACGCGCGCTTGGGCTGAACAACAACAACAATGTCGGGCGGCACGCAACCGCCCTGCTTTTCCGAAGCGGGCGCGTCGTGATGACAGGCGTAAACGCTCCAACGGATACACTCTGCTCGACCATCCGCTCCATGGCACATACAGTGCGGCAACGGGCCCAGCGAGCCCTTCGGGCATCGGGGCACGTCGAGCTCGCACGAACGCTGACCATACAGCGTCTGACAACACGGAATCTGGTCAGCACGGTGTGCGTCCCCTTCCGTGTCGGCATTGAGCGTCTGTACGCTGCTTTACGCACTTGGAGACGGCTCCACGAAAACGCCGACGACGACGACGACGACGACGACGAGTGCTACAACGACAACAACGCTCGACTATGCAGCGACGGTACTCAGTTTGTCGGTATGCGGAATTGTTGCCTGGACTTTTGCACATTTCCGGCACTGCGTTGTACGCTAGGCATGGCTGCTCAACAACAACAACAACAACAACAACAACAACAACGCTTCGTCACGGTGACCTATCTGTTGTTTGCCAACGGGCGTGCAATTGTCACGGGCGTACGTCAACTGGACCACCTTGCCCAGGCGGAACACAGCATCGGAGTGCTGCTGAACAACTACAGACGCTAACAAAAAAAGATGCACTAATACAAACATATTTATTTGGCATAATAAAGTTATGGTAAATTAATGCCTTCTTCAATTAATCGCTCCTCTTCCTCCTCCTCTTCATCGTCGTCGTCGTCGTCGTCGTCGTCATCGTCGTCATCGTCGTTGTTGTTGTTGTTGTTGTTGTTGTTGTTGTTGTTGTTGTCTTCGTCGTCGTCGTTGTCGCCATCGTGCCAGCCAAAAGGTTTGGTGAAGAAGGCGTCGCCACCACCACCGACCTGCTCTTGGCCGACCGCGACCACTAGCCCCTTGGTGTACACGGGCTGGTACAACTTGGTGGCCCGGCGTGTGAAAATCTCGGCCCGCTTCGTACGCACAAAGCTGGTGCATGGAATGGCCACGCGTCGCTCCGCATTCCGTCGCCTATGATGACGAGGGGGGCGGCATAGAAATGTGCAACAAATTTTGTCCCCGTCACTCACCGGCCGAAAAAGTTAAGCACCAGCTGACACATGCGCTGGAAGGGCAACAGTTGGCTGGCCGTGTACGTGAGCTCCAGGCCGCGCACCTTTCGCTCCGCACGCTCATCACCGCCCCGCGTGGCGCAGCAGTGACGGAAGCCGTAGTTCTTAGGGCCGGCGCTGAAGAACTGCACGATGCGACGGTCGGGCCACTCGCGCTTCAGCTGGCCAAACGCGTCGCCCTCGGAGCGCAGAAACTGTTGTTCTCCAGCCCGGCGTCAGGGCCGTACGAAGTACACGGAGTCGGTGTCGCAGTACAGCATGCGTCCGCCCTCCACGCGCACCTCCTCCAACCGCTCGTGCAGGTGAAGGCGCGCGTGCGCGGTCACGTAGCACGCGACCGCCAGGTTGTTTGTCTCCGGCGCCTGGACAAAGGGCCATCGGCGTCGCACCACGCAGCGGTCCAGCTGCTCGTTGAGGTGCACGAAGTCCACCGTGTCCTGACGCGGGTCGCCCAGCAGGTCGTGGAACTCGCGGGCGCTGGTCGTGTAGCGCACCTCGTCTCGCTCCGCCCGCTGCGCCAGCTTTCCCCAAAGGGAGTTGAGCAGTGCTTTGGCCACCGCACGAAGTCCCGGGTTCAGCTGAACCCGTTGCGCCTCAATTCGGATTCCCTCACGCTCGGCGTAGCCGGCCACGTAGCGTGCATGTTGTTCCGCTGTACGACATTCGGCTGGCCACCCGCTCGCCTCCACCTTCAGCCGAAGCAGCGTGTCGACGTAGCCGGCGAACAGACTGTTGCCTGCGCCCAGCGATGCCCATCGGTCGTAGTGCCATACTTCGTACAGCGCCAACACACGGTAGCCGAGCCGTAGCGCAGCGTTCAGCTCCACGTCCGTGTACGCATGCGTCCATGCCCGTTGCGCGTCACGGTGGCGGCAGCGGGGCAACGGTCGATGTTGTCGTTGACGCTTCTTGTCCGTGTTGGCCGCCTCCGCGCACGCGGCGCACAGCGGGAAGGTCAGCCGCCCGGTCCGCGTCCGGTACGGCAACAGTGCGTGACGCTCGCCCAACTCAGCCGGCGTGGGCGGCAGCACACGGCAGTGGAGGAAGCCGCGGTAGCGGTTCTGCTCCACGCTTGTCCACGGCATCTGCTCATCCCCCAGCTGCTCCGGGGTCAGTACGCGTGGCATGCACACCGGGAAGGCGCGGTACTTCATCACAAATGGGTAAAGTGACACCTAGCGAGGGAAAATAAGCGAAGGGATGAGTGGTTGCCCCCCCCCATCGCCTACAATATCTAGCCGCACCGCGGCCGGCTTCCGGCGCAGCCAGCGCTGGAACTCGCACTCCCACACGGTCCACAGGGTGTAGCCGTGACGCTGCTCCAGCTCCCAGGCACGTTGACGCGTGCGGCCCCACAGCGCCTCGGCCGTCTGGCCGCCGGCCAACGTCTGCTGCCGCCGGGGGTAGCACTGTGGGCACCCTGACATTGTGAAGGGGACCTAGCACCCCCCATGCCTTCTCCAGAAGCATACCGTGAAAATAGCATCCGTTGAACTCGATGGCCAACGGGCGCAGTGGAACGGGGCGGTAGAGGAGCGCGTCCAGCCGGTAGCCGTCGTCCTCCACACACGCTTCGCCGATGGACCAGCGGGCGGTGCGGAGGCGACCGCGCCACGCCGGCCTCAGCCGCTCCATCAGCTCGAAGAAGTGGCGCGACGCGGCGGAGGCGCGACGTGCGCGCAGGAAGCCGCCCTCCGGCGTGTGCACCATCAAGTCCCTGGGCAGATGGCGTTGTCGGTAGATGGCCATCGCCAGCCCTGCGATAGTGGAGGCCGACAGGAAGGGGTCCACACCGCCAGACAACTCGCCGACCACATGGCGAAAGCGCAGACACGCCCGGCGCAAAATGCGCACGTCGTTGGCGCAGTAGCGGAGCAGCTCGCGTCGCAGCACAAACACACGTTGCGGTCGGCGCTCCCGCTCCTCCGCGTACCAGCGCTGGAACGCGTCACGCTCCGCGGGACGCATGCGGTCCGGGTCGTAGGCGGCCGCCGGTGGAAGCCCCACATGCTGCACGTCCATGTTGCCGGCGCTGATGTAATGGTAGGGGAAGAACGGCTTGTCCGCCACGCCTTCCAGCCCAAACAGAGCGGGCAGCTTGGCCAGGGCGCAGCCGAAGAAGTTCAGCGTGTCCTTGGCGATCACGGTGCGCTGGTTGCGCCCGCCCAGCTCCAGCGTGTAGACACGAAGTCCGGTGGCCACTAGCCGCCGGGGCCGTACCCCACGCCGCTGAAGCTCCTCCATCATCAGATGCACATCGTATCGTCCCTACAGAGGCGAAGGTGTACAACGACAAACTGTACCGACCCTACTCCTTCTCCGACTCAACTTACCCCGTTGTGTGCCAGCATCACGGTACGCACATTGACGGGACCGTTGTGCAACAGGAAGTCCACAAATTGCTCCATCGCCGTACGCCCCGTCGCGGCGTTGTGGAAGAAGCGTAGCCGTCGCGGATTCGGCTCGCCTCCTACGTCACGGTGTTCGACGTCGTCGTCGTCGTCGCTGAACGCGTCCTCGCGGGGCCGCATCAGCCACCGTCGGTGCTGTCCACCGCGCCATGCTGCGCCACCACAACAACAGCCGGGCGCCCGGCGCTGCGGCTCGCGCTCAAGGTCCACACCGGCGGCCACGCAACGCTCACAGATCACCTCCGCGCACACCAGCAACGGGACGTGCTTGCGCACTCTCGGCATTGGCTCTTCCTCCTCCTCATCATTTTCCGCCACCTGGGCACACTCCACATCCCAGAACAGGAAGCGGACCGGACGCCGACCGTGACGATGTCGTCGCCCTCTTTCTGGCACCTCCTCCGCTTCCTCCACGACACCGGCCCCTTCATCATCGTCCTCTTCCTCCTCCTCCTCCTCCTCATCGTGTCCGTCATCGTGGTGTTGATGGGCGTCCGCCATGGGTCCGTTCAGCTGACACTGCGCCCGCTTCGGTTGGATGAAGTGCGGCGTCCACTGCGCATCGTGGAAAGCATCGCATCTGGCGCACCGGTAGGGCTGTTGCTGCCGTTGTTGGTTGTTGTTGTTAGCGTCCATCGGACAAACATGTGCGCCGTGGCGCGTCCACACAACTTGGCGGCAGCGGGCGCAGATGCGACGCTCCTCGCACATGGCGCGATGCGGGCGGCCCCGTCGACGGTCGTGTTGCCAGCCGGGCGGCGGTGGGTCCACGCGACGACGATGTGCGTCAAAGCACTCCTCATTTTCAAACACAAAGTGACAGTCGGCACAGCGCAGCGGCGCCAGCTGGTCGCCCGCCACGCGCTCACATGGCCGTCCCCAGCCAAAGCGCAGGCACTGGGGGCACAGCGCACGACAACCCTGCGGGTGCGTACGCCGGTCCACCGGCTGTTCACAGTCTACGCAGTACTGGCGTGCCTGAATGCTACCCTATACACTACCTTCTGAAGATCGTGTGACGCTAAACATACGTGAAAAAGTTGCTCCGGGCACTGTATGTACCCGTAGTGGCCGTCCTGTGCCACCAGGCACAGGTTGAAGCGTGCCGGCCGCTCTGCCTTCCACGCAACGCGGTAGGCCAGCTCGCGGGCGAAGATGACCAGCCGGATTTGCTGTGCCCCCAGGCTGGCGTCGAGCCATCGCTGTACGCGCTTCGCCTCCGTCACACCGTACGTTGGCAGATTCAACGGCACCACGGCATCCTCCAGAAGTTGGCGAGCCTCGGGCGCCCCCGCTTCGCCACGCTGCGTCAGACAGAAGGCCCGGAAATGGATCACGCTGCGCCCCTCCAGCACGCAGATGCGTCGCTGGGCCAACCCCAGGACAATGTTCTGAACGGGGGTACCAGTTTTGCTTCACCCCCCACTCTCGCTCACTCACCCGGCAGCGGCCACACGGCCGACACTTTGAAGCGCACGTCGGCTGAGAACAAGTCCAGCTCATCGTACTGTTTGGCGAACGCCTCTATGGCGGCGGCCAACGCGTGCGCGCTGTTCTGGCGCGGCGGACGCATCGGCACATGGAAGCTGTTGTCCCAGCCCGGTGGTTGCACCGACAGCCCCACACGCAGCGGCTCCGCACGCCCATGCAGCACGCGCTCCAGAAGGCGTGCAATGCATCGTGCGAGCAGCCGCTCCGGGCGACGAGCGCGCTCCCAGTTGTGGAAGCGCACCTCGATGCACTCCGTGAGCGTAGCACGCGACCGGGAGCCGGTCCTCTCCCAGACGCCGACCACGGTGAAGAAGTCGTCAACGGCTTCACCGTCATCGTCGTCGTCGTCGCCATCGTCGGCGGCGGAGGGAGCTTCGTCACCGTCACTGCCTTCGTCAACGGCTTCTGCGTCAACGATTGGGGCCGCTTGCCTTCGCCCGCGTCCCATTTGTGTCAACTTAAGAGAGGGGAAGTGGTATATGGTTTACCGATTCCGACTTCCCTCCCACCCCTTCTATAAATATTTGCGCTCGCGCACGCGCCGTACAGTTACTGACTGGTCGCGTGCGTGCTCTGTTCACTTATATGACCGCGTAGGCGTCTGAGCCACTCCCCCACCCCCCATTTACTCTTTGCACGCGCGCGCGCTGCTAATAAAAATATCGAATTAATTTTAAATTATTTTTATTTCATCATATCATCATCATCATCATCATCGTCATCATCACCCCCCTCCCTCAATGATCAATCACTCCACGCAGCCAGCTCCACAAAGGAGCCGTCCGTGGTGTCGGACGACGGCGGGCCCCAGGAGCCAAAGCCGGAACAGCTGGGACCCGGTTCGTCGCTGGGCCTTTGACGTTGTCGTCGTCGTCGTCGTCGTCGTCCATCCGAAGTTGACGGTATGACCATGTCGACTTCGTCGTCGTCGTCATCGTTGTCGTCGTCGACGACGACGACGGCATCGCCGTTGCCCGAAGCTCCCTCCGGCTTCAGCACGGCCCCGCTCTGCAAATGACGTCTGCAGAGCGGACAGCAACGACACGCGCCCGCGTGCATCCACAGGCACACGGCGCAAAACTGTCGCTGGCAGCACCCCGTGCGCAGCAACACTTTGCCCCCCAATTCTTCCAGACAAATGGGGCACGTGCGGTCGCCTGCCGTTGTCGGCACGCAGCCACGGTGCACTCCGTCCGACAACTTCTTCAGCTCCACCAGCGTGAGCGGCACCCAGTCGTCGGACGCCTCGTCGAACTGCACCCAGTCGTTGAGCGTACGCCCCTCTGCCTGGAGCAGATCGCGCGCGGTTGCCAGCTGGTCGGCACCGTACGCGGCCCAGTCCGCGTCCACCAACGTGCCGTTGTCAACCGTGGCGGCCAGCAATCGCCAGAACGGAGCGCGCTCCGCACGCAACCGTCGGCGCTGCTGGCGTTCACGACACCGCCGTCGCGAGCGGCGCTGCTGCTTGCGACGTGCGGCCACCGGGTCGTCCGCCGTTGAAGAGTGGTGGAAGTTGAGGCGGAACAGTGGCCTGTAGCTAGGCGCCTGCAGACGGGCGCTCCGTCGACGCTGAAAATCCAACAGTCGCTGGTCGTACGCGTACGACTCGGACACTCGCCGGCCGTACGCGTACGACTCGGACACTCGCCGGTCGTACGCGTACGGCTCGGAAAACTCGCCGGTCGTACGCGTACGACTCCATCACTTGCCGGCCGTACGCGTACGACACAATACTCGCTAGTCGTACGCGTACGGCGTACGCGTACGACACCAACACGCCGGTCGTACGCGTACGACACCCAACACTCGCCGGTCGTACGCGTACGATTCCTACACTCGCCGGTCGTGCGCGTACGACGCCAACACTCGCTGGTTGTACGCGTACGACACCACACTCGCCGGTCGTACGCGTACGACTCCAACACTCGCCGGCCGTACGCGTACGACGCCAACACTCGCCGGCCGTACGCGTACGACTAGTGAGTGTTGGAGTCGTACGCGTACGACTCGGACACTCGCCGGCCGTACGCGTACGACTCGGACACTCGCCGGCCGTACGCGTACGACTCGGACACTCGCCGGCCGTACGCGTACGACTCGGACACTCGCCGGCCGTACACGTACGGCTCGGACACTCGCCGGTCGACTCGCCGGCCGTACGCGTACGACTCGGGCACTCGCCGGCCGTACGCGTACGACTCGGACACTCGCCGGCCGTACGCGTACGACTCGGACACTCGCCGGCCGTACGCGTACGGCTCGGACACTCGCCGGCAGAATACGGATCAATTACGCTCGCTTGATTTTTATGACGCAATGTGACCACTTTCATGCGTCCCTCCTCCCGGCAAAATGACAAAATTGATTTTTATTGGTTAAAAAAGATTTAGCATTTAAAAAGGCAATAAAATACATTCGAAATGAACAAATATTTTAATGATAACTCGTGAAAATTTGATCGCTCGCTCGCTCGCACTGCGCGGCCTTTATTCTTTTCAGCTCACCGTGGTCATGTGTGGCGGTCGCTGAGTGTCCAATTCGACAATTTCGCGTAAATCATCGCCAACCAGCCCCAGATTGTCTCCTTCTTCTTCAAACTCAAAATCTTCCGGGGCTTCGCGCGTTTGGTTTTTGTGCGGCAGCCCTCCAATTGGCACGGCATCATTTCCATCTATTTTCAGAGTGTTTTATTAAAACGCAAAGAATAAGCCCAGACCCTGAAACATACTGTTAGGTGGTGCATTAAGGGCCAAATATTGTCCTCCGGGTGCCAGATTTGGGGCCCATTCTAAAAGGAATTACTGTCTTCAGAAGAACATCTTAAAATTATTCCTCCACCCCTCTTACCATTTCCCGCGTGGGCAACAATTGACAAGACCGAAAATTGACTGAAGGTCACCGAGAAAAGGAACGTGTTTTCCAGTGTAGTCACGGCTGCTCCTTTCCCCTGGGTCACGTTCAAACGTTTCAATATCACACGGTCCCCTTGCTGCGCTCGTCCCAATTCGCTCGGCCGACAGTCGTTCCGGTCCCACTCCTTTACTGTGAGCAACTGCGAAGCCTCGGGATCAAATTGAAGTACCAATTTGCGGCCCTTGAATTTCGAATTCGGACCACCCATGGCGCTCGATTGGGCGACAACACCGATCAGTTTGCTTTAACATTGGTAAAGGATTTAATAAAAAAATATAGCCAGTCATATACAACCGTAAAAAAATGGTAACCCGGACCCATACAAAGGGGGAGGGGTCAATGGCATTCGTACAATTGACGACCTATGCCCCCCCAATTTGTTGTATCGAACCTCGAAAAGTGGTTTTTAAGGATTGTAGTAATTAACATGACTCAAATTATTGCCATTTTAAGAAGGGGAAGGAGCTCGTAAATTTTTCAAAATGCACAAATCCATTTAGATTTGCCTTGACATCTGTCATGGCTGTTTTTCGAACTCCCTCCCCCCACACAAAAACTGTTTACCTTATAAGCATTTGCTCCTTCCACCCCATAAGCAAGAAGCCGATGTCAGTCAACCCATGTGCGTTTTGTGCTCGGCAATACTGTATATCTTCTGGCAATGGCTTTGCGCTTTCCATCGCCGCTAATTCGCTCAGTTGTCGGCGCCGAACACGGTCCATTATTGCCTCCCTCTCGTGCTGTTGTATCTGCTGCTGATGCTGCTGCTGCTCAAGAACCAATGGCTTGGTATACTGAAAACGGAATGGGAAAAGTGAGGGACTTTATAACCGGCAACAGGTTTGAAAACCCTTGCCGTAAGTGAGATGTGTGCCGTAGGAGTGGGAATCCGTTGTTGCTGTTGTGCCTGGTCATTATTGGCGTACTGTCCGACCGGGATTGCCTGTGCCGGTGCGTACACTCCGACCGGAATTGGCTGTGCCGGCTAAACCGGTGGGATAATAATGTGCAAAGTTCACCTACCCACTTAAACGTCCACTCCCCCCCCCAAAAAAAAATGCTGAAAAAAGGAAACTTTTATAAGAAGTGCCGAATTTATATTTTAAAATTCACAAGCAACGAAAATGCCTTTAGGCTTTCAATTTTCATACTATTCCTATTCCTTACAAAAAGTTGTCCTAATTTTCCGAATTTCTCTTCCTATCATATTGGAATGCAATTCCGACCTCAATCGCCCGCGAACCCTTAGGAAATGCGCAATCGGCGAACATTGCTTATCCCCCCGTCCCCTTACGTTCAACACCACCCGCTGCTCTTGCTGTTGCTGAACATTCAGCGTCGAAGGTGGGCGGAATTCCGTCATTTGTGAGTTGCAGTCGGTGCGCTGCTAAAAACGAAGAGTTTTCTATTGTTTTTGTGTCCCTATTCCCCCCCCCTATTTCTTATAATTTTCTTATTTTCGCCCCTATTACGGGTTCGCTGCGTTGTGTGCGGCGCTTCTTAGTCACATTGCTGCCGCCCTCAGATTGGTCTGTGTTGGCACGACGATGTGAATTTTTGTTGCTGTTACACGCTGGTGCCCCTTCCATAACAACTAAAATGAAAAACAATTAAATTTTTAGAAAAAGAATATTTTAAGAGCCTGGGGAAAAATGGATATAAATGTTGCATAATGAATGCGGGGCGGGGGACTTACAAAATGGACAGACGATGAATGGGGGCGCCAGGAACGTCCAATGCAATGGCCCCCGTAAGACATCACTTTGCCTGTACAAGTCCGCCATTCACCCCCTCACAAAGGCATAAAGGAATTCCAATCTAAAACCATTCAGTTGATGCAATATATCCCCCCCCCCTTCCTCGCCTGTGCCTATTTCAAAAAGCACTGCGAATTTACACCTGTTTCTTATTTACCTTCCCCCCCCCGCCCCTCTAAGCAATGTTTTTGCTATTTTTAAATTGCAAAAAAACGAACATTTTTCACCCACAAATTCATGGGTACGCGCGCCGTTCATACGCGAGCGGTCGCTCCCCTCCCCCTTCCCTCGCCTGTGCCATCTTCAAGAAGCATTGCAACTGATTCCTCTCGGAGGTTGCACGCGTGCGCTCAGCCGCACGCGTACGACCACATCTCCAACAGAGTCGCACTTGTCCATTTGGCAATTGTCCAATCGCCCCCACCATTCAAAAATCAATTCTTAAAAATTGGCAAAAAAAAAAATTCAAATCGCTCCAATTGGCAATTGTCCATTTGGCAATTGTCCAATTGTCCTCAAAAATTCAATTCTCAATAGTTGACAAAAATTTCAAGTCACTCCAATTGTCAATTTGGCAATTGTCCATTTGGCATTTGCCCAATCGCCCGCAGAGCCCCATATTTTTTTTTTGGAAAATCGATAGTTGAATTGGCAAATGTCCAATTTGTCGACATTACAACCCTCCCCCACCTATCGGAAAAAATCGATATTTTAATTTGGCAAATGTCCAAATGACGTCATATACCCCCCCCCACCCCAACCACACACAATGGCAAAAAAATTTCAAATCGCTCCAACGATTCCTACACTCGCCGGTCGTGCGCGTACGACGCCAACACTCGCTGGTTGTACGCGTACGACACCACACTCGCCGGTCGTACGCGTACGACTCCAACACTCGCCGGCCGTACGCGTACGACGCCAACACTCGCCGGCCGTACGCGTACGACTAGTGAGTGTTGGAGTCGTACGCGTACGACTCGGACACTCGCCGGCCGTACGCGTACGACTCGGACACTCGCCGGCCGTACGCGTACGACTCGGACACTCGCCGGCCGTACGCGTACGACTCGGACACTCGCCAGCCGTACACGTACGGCTCGGACACTCGCCGGTCGACTCGCCGGCCGTACGCGTACGACTCGTGCACTCGCCGGCCGTACGCGTACGACTCGGACACTCGCCGGCCGTACGCGTACGACTCGGACACTCGCCGGCCGTACGCGTACGGCTCGGACACTCGCCGGCAGAATACGGATCAATTACGCTCGCTTGATTTTTATGACGCAATGTGACCACTTTCATGCGTCCCTCCTCCCGGCAAAATGACAAAATTGATTTTTATTGGTTAAAAAAGATTTAGCATTTAAAAAGGCAATAAAATACATTCGAAATGAACAAATATTTTAATGATAACTCGTGAAAATTTGATCGCTCGCTCGCTCGCACTGCGCGGCCTTTATTCTTTTCAGCTCACCGTGGTCATGTGTGGCGGTCGCTGAGTGTCCAATTCGACAATTTCGCGTAAATCATCGCCAACCAGCCCCAGATTGTCTCCTTCTTCTTCAAACTCAAAATCTTCCGGGGCTTCGCGCGTTTGGTTTTTGTGCGGCAGCCCTCCAATTGGCACGGCATCATTTCCATCTATTTTCAGAGTGTTTTATTAAAACGCAAAGAATAAGCCCAGACCCTGAAACATACTGTTAGGTGGTGCATTAAGGGCCAAATATTGTCCTCCGGGTGCCAGATTTGGGGCCCATTCTAAAAGGAATTACTGTCTTCAGAAGAACATCTTAAAATTATTCCTCCACCCCTCTTACCATTTCCCGCGTGGGCAACAATTGACAAGACCGAAAATTGACTGAAGGTCACCGAGAAAAGGAACGTGTTTTCCAGTGTAGTCACGGCTGCTCCTTTCCCCTGGGTCACGTTCAAACGTTTCAATATCACACGGTCCCCTTGCTGCGCTCGTCCCAATTCGCTCGGCCGACAGTCGTTCCGGTCCCACTCCTTTACTGTGAGCAACTGCGAAGCCTCGGGATCAAATTGAAGTACCAATTTGCGGCCCTTGAATTTCGAATTCGGACCACCCATGGCGCTCGATTGGGCGACAACACCGATCAGTTTGCTTTAACATTGGTAAAGGATTTAATAAAAAAATATAGCCAGTCATATACAACCGTAAAAAAATGGTAACCCGGACCCATACAAAGGGGGAGGGGTCAATGGCATTCGTACAATTGACGACCTATGCCCCCCCAATTTGTTGTATCGAACCTCGAAAAGTGGTTTTTAAGGATTGTAGTAATTAACATGACTCAAATTATTGCCATTTTAAGAAGGGGAAGGAGCTCGTAAATTTTTCAAAATGCACAAATCCATTTAGATTTGCCTTGACATCTGTCATGGCTGTTTTTCGAACTCCCTCCCCCCACACAAAAACTGTTTACCTTATAAGCATTTGCTCCTTCCACCCCATAAGCAAGAAGCCGATGTCAGTCAACCCATGTGCGTTTTGTGCTCGGCAATACTGTATATCTTCTGGCAATGGCTTTGCGCTTTCCATCGCCGCTAATTCGCTCAGTTGTCGGCGCCGAACACGGTCCATTATTGCCTCCCTCTCGTGCTGTTGTATCTGCTGCTGATGCTGCTGCTGCTCAAGAACCAATGGCTTGGTATACTGAAAACGGAATGGGAAAAGTGAGGGACTTTATAACCGGCAACAGGTTTGAAAACTCTTGCCGTAAGTGAGATGTGTGCCGTAGGAGTGGGAATCCGTTGTTGCTGTTGTGCCTGGTCATTATTGGCGTACTGTCCGACCGGGATTGCCTGTGCCGGTGCGTACACTCCGACCGGAATTGGCTGTGCCGGCTAAACCGGTGGGATAATAATGTGCAAAGTTCACCTACCCACTTAAACGTCCACTCCCCCCCCCCCAAAAAAATGCTGAAAAAAGGAAACTTTTATAAGAAGTGCCGAATTTATATTTTAAAATTCACAAGCAACGAAAATGCCTTTAGGCTTTCAATTTTCATACTATTCCTATTCCTTACAAAAAGTTGTCCTAATTTTCCGAATTTCTCTTCCTATCATATTGGAATGCAATTCCGACCTCAATCGCCCGCGAACCCTTAGGAAATGCGCAATCGGCGAACATTGCTTATCCCCCCGTCCCCTTACGTTCAACACCACCCGCTGCTCTTGCTGTTGCTGAACATTCAGCGTCGAAGGTGGGCGGAATTCCGTCATTTGTGAGTTGCAGTCGGTGCGCTGCTAAAAACGAAGAGTTTTCTATTGTTTTTGTGTCCCTATTCCCCCCCCCCCTATTTCTTATAATTTTCTTATTTTCGCCCCTATTACGGGTTCGCTGCGTTGTGTGCGGCGCTTCTTAGTCACATTGCTGCCGCCCTCAGATTGGTCTGTGTTGGCACGACGATGTGAATTTTTGTTGCTGTTACACGCTGGTGCCCCTTCCATAACAACTAAAATGAAAAACAATTAAATTTTTAGAAAAAGAATATTTTAAGAGCCTGGGGAAAAATGGATATAAATGTTGCATAATGAATGCGGGGCGGGGGACTTACAAAATGGACAGACGATGAATGGGGGCGCCAGGAACGTCCAATGCAATGGCCCCCGTAAGACATCACTTTGCCTGTACAAGTCCGCCATTCACCCCCTCACAAAGGCATAAAGGAATTCCAATCTAAAACCATTCAGTTGATGCAATATATCCCCCCCCCCTTCCTCGCCTGTGCCTATTTCAAAAAGCACTGCGAATTTACACCTGTTTCTTATTTACCTTCCCCCCCCGCCCCTCTAAGCAATGTTTTTGCTATTTTTAAATTGCAAAAAAACGAACATTTTTCACCCACAAATTCATGGGTACGCGCGCCGTTCATACGCGAGCGGTCGCTCCCCTCCCCCTTCCCTCGCCTGTGCCATCTTCAAGAAGCATTGCAACTGATTCCTCTCGGAGGTTGCACGCGTGCGCTCAGCCGCACGCGTACGACCACATCTCCAACAGAGTCGCACTTGTCCATTTGGCAATTGTCCAATCGCCCCCACCATTCAAAAATCAATTCTTAAAAATTGGCAAAAAAAAAATTCAAATCGCTCCAATTGGCAATTGTCCATTTGGCAATTGTCCAATTGTCCTCAAAAATTCAATTCTCAATAGTTGACAAAAATTTCAAGTCACTCCAATTGTCAATTTGGCAATTGTCCATTTGGCATTTGCCCAATCGCCCGCAGAGCCCCATATTTTTTTTTTGGAAAATCGATAGTTGAATTGGCAAATGTCCAATTTGTCGACATTACAACCCTCCCCCACCTATCGGAAAAAATCGATATTTTAATTTGGCAAATGTCCAAATGACGTCATATACCCCCCCCACCCCAACCACACACAATGGCAAAAAAATTTCAAATCGCTCCAATTGGCAATTGTCCATTTGGCAATTGTCCAATCGCCCCTCACTATTCAAAAAATCAATTCTCAATAGTTGACAAAAAATTTCAAATCCCTCCAATTGTCAATTTGGCAATTGTCCATTGGACATTTGCCCAATCGCCCGCAGAGCCCCATTTTTTTTGGAAAATCGATATTTAATTGGCAAATGTCCAACTGTCGACATTCCCCCCCCCCACCCATCAGGAAAAATCGATATTATAATTTGGCAGATGTCCAACTGTCGACATTACCCCCCCCCCCATCTATCGGGAAAAATCGATATTAGAATTTGGCAGATGTCCAAAAGGAGTACTGTAGGCTACCAGAAAAAAAAAAGATAGGTGCCTAATGTAGTTCCAAGAAAAATTCGTCATATCTTTTCTCAAAAGCAACGAAAACCTTCCTAGTACCGTTTGCTTTTGAAAAAAGTTATGCCGAGGTCTGACTATTTGTAACCCATGAAGTGACAGTGTTTAAAAAAACCGGTTCTTTCAGAATCATCTGCAGGCTTTAAAAATGTGCAAAAAGGCTGACATTTTCCAGCAACCAATGTAAAAAAGCTAATATTATGCTAAAAAGAAGCGGATTATGGGAGAAAGCGGGATAAAGGGCATGGGAGAACCTATGAAAAGGTGCAATCCTTTACTTCAAAGGACCGTATTTAATTTTTGGCTTTAATCCTTTGAGAGTCATTTTTAAAAGAGAGTATTAATCTAAACGAAAATTACGATACCGTGGAAAGAATAATTTGAAAATTTTAATTCAATAATTAAATTCTCAAATCTTGTTCGAACGTGTCTTTCCGTGGCTATTATGAGAGTGAATATTATATTGAATAAATTGTAGGTGAAATAATATAAAATTAGACCACTGAAATATTTCTATTCATTTATTTCTGAAAATAATTCCTCAAATTTTTTGCGAAGGTTGCCTTTCCGAGGCTATTTTGAGAGGGAATTTTTAATTTAATATTTTTAAGGGAAATAATATAAAATTAGACCACTGAAATATTTCTATTCATTTATTTCTGAAAGTAATTCCTCAAATTTTTTGCGAAGGTTGCCTTTCCGAGGCTATTTTGAGAGGGAATTTTTAGTTTAATATTTTTAAGGGAAATAATATAAAATTAGACCACTGAAATATTTCTATTCATTTATTTCTGAAAATAATTCCTCAAATTTTTTGCGAAGGTTGCCTTTCCGAGGCTATTTTGAGAGGGAATTTTTAGTTTAATATTTTTAAGGGAAATAATATAAATTAGTCGACTGAAAAGCCAGAATAAATTCGAAAAATTTAATTCAATAATTAAATTCTCAATCTTGTCGAACGTGTCGTGTCTTTCCGTGGCTATTATGAGAGTGAATATTATAGTGAATAAATTGTAGGTGAAATAATATAAAATTAGACCACTGAAATATTTTCTATTCATTTATTTCTGAAAGTAATTCCTCAAATTTTTTGTGAAGGTTGCCTTTCCGAGGCTATTTTGAGAGGGAATTTTTAGTTTAATATTTTTAAAGGGAAATAATATAAATTAGTCGACTGAAAAGCCAGAAATAAATTCGAAAATTTTAATTCAATAATTAAATTCTCAAATCTTGTTCGAACGTGTCTTTCCGTGGCTATTATGAGAGTG
>JBDPZO010000004.1:3258855-3295264 GCA_039877585.1 Heterodera filipjevi | reverse complement strand
TCGGGACGGGACTTTTCTTTTTTGAAAAACAGGACCGGGGACCGGGCCCAAAAAAACCGGGGAATCCCCACCCGATCCGGTCCCGTGCAACCCTATTAAAAACTAGGGTAGTTTGTATATAAAAAAAAAATAATACAATTAATTATTTTTTTTGTTTTTTCTAAATTTGGTATGGGATGGAACTGGCCTATAACGTATTGGGACGGAACTGGCTCTGGACGGAACTGGCGGGACGGAACCGGTGGGACGGAACCGGCGGGACGGAACTGACCGTTTCGCGTATACAGCATCAAAATACGGACCGGGTCACCTTGGCGCAGCTACTTTGGCGCAGACACCTTGGCGCGGCCACCTTGGCGCAGCCATCTTGGCGCAGAGCCATTTTGGCGCTTTCATCTTGGCGCAAAGCTTTTTTGGAGTTCATGGACCATAACTTTCTTCCTGGTGAATCAATTCCTACAATCTTGTTTCATTCAAAAACTTAAGATCTCGGGAATGTATTAGTACTTGAAAATTTCACAAAATTTATGTCAAAAAAAGTTAAGGGGAAACACAAAATTAAGTGTTTTTTTATCAAGTTTTTCTTTTGTCGGCTTTTTATTTGTTCGAAATTGTTTGGTTAAGCTTCAATACACTTCAAAAGCTTTCGAATGATACCAAGATTGTAGGAATTAATTTACCAGAAGAAAACTTATGGTCTATGAAACACTAAAACGGAATGGGTCTTCCATAGTGTCAAGGCTCCTTTTTAAAGCAAAAAATCTGCACTTTATCATATCATTGTATAGTAATTTCTTACGATACATCTCACTTTGTTATGCCATTTGTATAAGTACTTTCTACCGATACATCTTCACTTTGTTATGCTGCATTGTATAAACTTTCACATGTATATCATATGATATTTCTTCACTTTGTTATGCCATTGTATGCATTTTCTTATTAGTATTATATAACTGCTATCATATGAATAAGTTATGTCTGCACTTAGTTATTATATTTATAAGTGCTTTCATTTATATTCTTATGATACGTTGTCTTTTTTTGTTATACTTTTTGATAGTGCTTTCACGTGTATATTCATATATATTTCTAAACTTTGTTTTTGTTATTTGTTTAAGTGCTTCACATGTATTTCGTTCGGGCCCCTAAAATAGGAAGGGCAAACCGAAAGCAATTAATTTATTGCAACAAACTAATTAAAACAATCGGAGGACGAAGCAAGCAAATTACAAGATTTGGTGCGGCACAACCAAACGAGAATTTGAAGTGCGCAAGCCATTCTGAGACTCCCTATCATCGCTGTTGTCAAATGGCGTAATGTTAGGCAGTGCCGGAATTGTCGCAGACGCATTTGCTGGTGGGAAAATAACTGATAGGGCGGATTTTCATTTTGTGTGCAACGGCAGAGAAAATGATTCATTTCAAAATTCTAACGATGTTCCGGCCAATTCCAATCCTTTCCGGCATCCCAATTGGTTCAATGATTCTTGCATATTTATAGTGATTCTCTTTTTAGACATTAACTTCGTTTCGAATTCTGAGATTTTGATGTTTTGTTGAAAATGGAGCAGCATTCAATCTGACAAAACGAAACCAATGAAGCTTTAACATGACGGTGCACTTTATGTGTTTCACGAATTTAGCAGGACTTACATTGAAAGTGGCGTTGCAAATTTTTTACTGGCAATGACAAATGCAAAGTTTATAATACTTGTGTTGGTATCCCATAATCTTGTAGACCAAATGGTCGGAACGCACACGTGAAAAGTGCCGCCAACGTTGAAAGCAAGCGCCTTCTGACTGGATTGAAGCGTCGAGCAGCAACAACAATGGAACCGCCGTTGACATTCGTTCACATAGGTTGCAAAATGTCAACCCCAGTGTTGCAGCTTTTCCGAGTAAAAATGCAACCAAAAAAATAGGAAGCAAATTTTGATGCCTAAACCTTTCAGGTCTTAAGCGTTTACGACACGACGAAACCTAGTCCATATGGAACTCAAAAGCAAGAGAAAAGCCAAAATTGTAACAATTAATTTCTAAAGAGTCATCATTTTCGAGCGAGCATCGATTTCGGATGTATAGAACGGCTAAGACCTGTACGCCGATGGGACTTTTTCGGTCACGCCACTACTCTCTCACAACTTGGGTGTTCTTAGCTAAGTAAACAACCTTTTTGGAATCAACTTTTACTCCAATTTAGGAGGGGCGATTGGGGTTTCCGATTTGTTACTGTCTACTTTGGCAGGCAGGTGGGAGCGTCCCGACTTTTTTCAAATGTGCAGTACGTTTCTTTTTTTTCATTTGGTCCGAAACATGATGAAAAGGATTGCTGATCAAGACTCACCCAAGTAAATTTTTTTTTTCAATTTTGATCTATTCATTATACAGTTGTACAACACTGTCCCGCTGTTCGCTGAAAAAGCAAAAATGATCATAGCCTTGCATTTTTTGTCGAAAACATCGCTGCCGGTTTAATCACCTTACAGTCCAAGCTTCGCCCGAACTTCAAGGCGTTTTTTAGTGGTTAGTTACAAAAACCAGCAATTAAAACTTAATATTTGGTTTATGGACAGTTACACCGGAAGACCATGGTTCATCGGTACACTGACGAAGCCTTTATTCGCTCCTTCCGAATGGAGTGTCTACCAACGCACAAAGCGTGGCGCTGACTGTACGAACAACTTTGCTGAGGCGTTTCACCAACGACTGCACTTGCGTTCCTCTGCTCCCATTCAGGTTTTTCTTTATTGAAGAAATTTAAGGTACGAATTAAAAAAAATTCAAAAGAATTTCCTTTTAAATCAAGAGTTCCACAGGGTCAGTTTTAGGGCCAATTCTATTTGTTAATTTTATGAACGATTACCTGAAAAATTCCATCTGAAATCTCTATAAAGCTTTTTACTGAGACACTAAAATAACCTTGCTATCAAATGAATCCCAGCGAAAACTTTTAGAAATAGCCTTATACTCAGTATTTGACTAGGCTGAGAGATGGGGCTTTAACTTTCAGGAGAAAAATCATCGTTCTATACTTCGTCAAAAGTAATAAAAAATACCGTAGAAATTTCCCAAATCAAAAATCATTCGTGATTTTGGCAATTAATCGTAATAAACTCAAATTCAAAGAATTTATTTCGAGTATTCTTCAAAAAGCTTATCTTAGAAGCCGAATTCTATTTGAAAATCAAAATCAAGTCAACCAAACGCCTAGAAAAATTCCAAAAATTATTTACCTACCGGCACCACCGGAGCCCCCTTAAATTTTTTTTTGTTAAACCTTAGCGAATGTGGGGGGGCCACCTGAAAGGTTCAAAATTGCTTAAAAATTACCTAAAAATCACACTTTAACGCAAAACGCATTCGCCAAAAAACAAGCAATTTACGCAATCCGCAATATTCAATACGCAATTGGGTCAATCCCTGTTGGTCACCCGTCTCGCTTCAAAATCACAATCAGTGAAGCAAGAAGGGACAACGACAACTCTCTGCACAATTCATCACAGTTAGTTCTCCATAGACAAATACCGATTTACTCCATTAGAAGCACCACTCAAATAAAACCTCCTTCTTCAGTCAGTGAAAACAGAGAAAACAATCACTGGGGGTTAAAAAATGGCGAAATGAGCGGTGATTTAAATGACTGATCGTAGTTTAAAGCGGACATTTTCGCCCTTTCTTCCGTTGCCATTTCTTTCCATGTTTCAAGCATTGCGTCCATTTCTTGGTAAAATACGTGTCGAAATAAAACTTGAAAGAAAGAAAAAAAATTATATATGCATTTAGCACTCATTATTTTAAGATTTTATTGTTTTTTTCTCTCAAATTTCTTAATGATGATTTAATGATTTTTGCCTCCAAAGTCTCCACGAGTGAAATACTCGGACAAAATTTGTGTATTAGCATCTATTAAAGCTTTTTGAAGAATTAGAGATTAAAGCAACCTAAATTTGAAAACGGTTTTTGCCATAACCACAAAAGTTGGATTGCATCCTGCCGCAAAAATATGAATGAACCGTTACAATAGTTTCCCTTTTTTGAGAGAGGGTTGATAAAAAAAGACTGTAATAGGCTTCTTTTGGTAAGAAATTCTGTTTTTTGAGGAAATGCCATTGTGTATAACACCTTCAAAGGTGGCTGTTCTATTTGGGTTTCCGCGGAGGACGATCCTCTACGCACATGAACACCACTTTCTTGGAGTGTCATTTGCGGGTCGGAGTTTTCTAAAAAATCATATATAATACCGCATTTCCTAAAATTGAATTCCCCCTAAAAGAAAAGCGTCCTTTTGAAGGGGTTGAAAAACAAAAGACCATGTTCGTGATCATGAAACCGAATTCAGTTTTGCTAAGGTCCAGTTCAAGAAGAATGAATCCCTGCCATTTGTGGATTCTGAAATAAGCTGCTGGATCTGGGTGGAGGGTGTGGGATGGTGCTAGGCGGTGGGGGTCAACTGGGCGCCACCAGTGGGCGCCACCAACTGGGCGCCAAACTGGGCGCCAACTCAACTGGGCGCACCAACTGGGCGCCAATCCCAAAAATTTATAAAATTAAAAAAATCGTACATGTCAAACATTTTTTGGTAAATCCTCGTTGATTAGAAGTCAAAAGTGCGTAAAAGACAGGAAAAACCCAATGTGCACGGCTAAAAGTATATTTTGCTACCCTCTTTTTTCCACCGCGCGAGAACAGCAAAAACTTAATAAAACAAAGGAGGGCTCATAGAAAAAGTTCCATCGCCATAACAATCCAACATCTGATTTGCCAACTGATGGGCATGCGACCAAAAATGAAACCCTGGAAAAATGAAAGAATTTTAATACATGAAAAGCGGCGAACCGTGGGGTGACCGTGTTCAGTTTCAAAAAATATTCCAGAATCACCAAGCAGAAATTTTCACTTTCATTCTTGTCTTGAATAAGTCCGATAGGTAAATGGAATTTCAAGATCATTCAGGATGAATCGGATTTGCGGGGGCAGCACCGCTATCAGTCGGGCACGTTTAATCAACTGAGTGTCACAACAAACAGAAGATGCAATTGTATCATAAAAAGCCATAAACTTTTTTAATTTGAATTTTTGGGCTTGGCGCCCAGTTGAATTGGCGCCCAGTTGGGCTTGGCGCCCAGTTGAATTGGCGCCAGTTGAATTGGCGCCCGTTGGGCTGGCGCCCAGTTGGTGGCGCCCACTTGGTGGCGCCCAGTTGACCCGATCCGGGTGCTAGGCAGTGTTGCCGCCCGAAACCGTAGTTTTTCGCGACCAGAAACCCGAACCCGAAAATTTGGCCCGTGCTAGTTCGTTTCTTAAATTCCGCCACCATGGGCGTTTCTAAATTGCCATTTTTATAGAGGTGCCATCCAAATGCCTCATAAATTTTCTCAGAGGTAACCAAATTGACCGTATGAAATGGCAAAGGTACTTTTCTGTGCAAGTCGACACTCGGACCAGTAGCCGATCGTTTTGGGAGTACATATGGCAAAGAATTTGGCATTGATTAAACTCGAAACCTGCCATTACCGATAATTTGATGCGTATTCAGTTCTTTCTCATTGCTAATTGTAAAAGCTAGATGAAATTTGAACATTTTCTCGGGGTTCGTCAAAGTAAAAATTTGAAATTTCGTTCAATAAACCAATAATACCAACACCATCCAAACTAGGTTTCTGTGTTTCGCGTCTTAATTTTGTTTACTTAATTTATGTTAATCTTAAATTTTATTTAAATTCAACGAAAATAGCGAAAAAATTTACAAAATGATTATTGTTTTTGACAACGAAAATATTATTTTATTACCGATAAAATTATTAGCTCAAAAAAAACGATCAGCTCTGTTTTGTGCAAAGCTTTTTTTTGTTTGAATTTTCAATCTCGAAATCTGTAATCAGCGAGCCGCATGCTTTTCAGAATAGCATGCGAAACAATAAATTTTTTGTTATTTCAATTTGGGTCAAAATTGGTGCTTAGTTTAATGAACAAATCGTAAAAAATTCCGGTTCCCGACTCGGGAAATTTCCGGGTTTTGGTGTCCCAGTTTCCCGTCCGGTTCCCGGGTTCATTCCAGTCCCGGTTCCCGGTAAAAATCCAGCGGTGCCGATAGGCGCGTCGGGAATTTTTTCTCGAAAATTGGGTAATTTTTTACGGCCCGGGTGGGTCATTTGAGACGAAGAGTTTTTTTAAGACGTCATAACTCTTTTCATAGCCAACTGAATTAAGCGAACTTAATGTCATTCGAAACTGTTTTACGGACTCTATAAGTGATCAAAAAATCTAAAAAAAAAATTATGAATAAAAATTACAATAATTCTGACTTTTTGCAGTTTTCAAGCTAACTTTTTGCTCTTAGAGGCTGGTAGGGGATGTGCGGGAAATGATTTACCGGGAATCGGAAACCGTGACGGGAAATGCGACCAGGGAACCGGAAGGAAACCGTGATACGAAAAACCCGGGATATTTCCCGAGTCGGGAACCGGGAAATTTTTAACAAATTGTTTCGCATGCTCTTCTGGAAAGTCGCAAATTATGTGCGGCTCGCCAATTACGGATTTCGAGATTAAAAATTAAATAAAAATAATAATAAAGTAAAGAAAAAAGTGACAGAAACATGAAAATTTTCCCGCTTTCTAATGAATACAGAGCAATAAAACTTTGAATGTTATAGGGAAATTTGTCTAAAAAATTTGTTTAAGACTATGCTTTTTTAGGGTTTGCCGGGACCGGGATCCCGGCCGGGAATGGTCCCGGAATCCCGGCCTTTTCTGTTCCATTTTTAAAAGCCGGGATTCCGGGACCAGTCCCAGTAGGACCGGGAAACCGAGACTGAAATAAACACTTGCAAGAATGGGGTCTGGGTAAGAAAATGATGAGAAAACTGGAGAAAAGGAAAATTTTGGAGGAAAAAAGCATAATAAATAGGGCGCGGATTTATATGCACAAAAAAAACCGAAAATATGCCCTTAAAATGTGAAAAATATACTAAAAAACCAAATTAACGAGAAAAAATACAATTTAAGACTCAAATGGCTATTTTTAAAGTAAATTGCAAAAAATATTATTTTTTAATTTTTAAAAAATCTTAAATTTTTTCAAGAACTATTTTGGAGAATACTTTTTTTTCAAAATTTTTGCCAAAAATTTTCTCAAAAAAATTACAATTTCCTTTTTTGGAAAATTTTCTAAAATTGATTCTAAGGGGTGTAAATTCAGAAATTTTAGCAAAAAATGCGAAATATGCAACTTTCGCACAAAATCCCAAAATGCAAAAATATGCATCTGAAAAGTCATCGTAGAAGCTTATAACCAAATAAAAACACGTTTTTCGTGCTTATTAGTCCATTGCATATTAGCAAAAAAATATGCATTTGTGTCGCGAAAGCTATTTGAGTAGACCGAAAAAAGGGGCAGAGCGGCAGAGAAGGGCCTGGGCAGAAATGGGCAGAGGGCACCGGGTTGACCAAACGAAGGGGGGGACGGAAGGCGAACGGCACACGGGAAGGGAGGCGAAAGGCGGAGAGCAGAAGAGTTTATTCAGAAGCAAATTCGAAGTGAAGAAAATGATCAAAGGTGTTACTTAAATAGGCCGAACAAAGTGAGGGAGGAGCAAAATAAGGCGTAGGTGGAGCATTTTTGAGAGGGACAATTGCGGGGAGGAGCACTTTTGGGGAAGAATTTAACAACAAAAAAGGGAATGACTAGGCTAGAAAATGAAGAATATCACAGAAAAGGATGAAAGGTTGACTAGAAGTAATAAAGAAAAGTGACTAAGGTAAAAAAACGGAAATATCACAGAAATTAAATAATTTAAAAATTACAGACTTAATTATCCTTTTAACTTTATTTTCCTTTTCTCATTTTTCACTCATTTTCCTTCCGTCGGCACTCCTTTGCCGACACGCCGGTCCGTGAGTTCTTTTGGTGCCGTAAGAATTTTTTCATGCGATGGAGATGAGGCGGCAGGCAGTGATTGACCGGCTTCCTCCTGGCATCTCTTGAGTTTGCGCTCATCTTCCACTGCTGTTTGCCGTCGTGTTTTTCTGCGTCTCAGTGCTTTGTTGATTACTGGCTCAAGTGGCCCGCAGAGAATGCGAATTGGACGGAACCCATTGGCACGGAGGACACGCTTGTCTTGCCTGCCAAGAACGGCCGGATCAGTTGGGCCCGTATTGATTAATTGGTGACTAGTGGCGGTATTGGCTGGCGAAGAAACAGCGGGCTCGACGGGCGGTGCTGGGTCCATGGTTCGGATGAATTTGACAGGGCTGGACGACATTGTGGAGGAAAATTGGACGCAGCAAAAGGTACCAGCAGGAATATGTTGACTGTGAATGATAGGCTGCTTAAATACTCCATTCCTGGCTTGACCCCGGCCAAAGGCCAGCTGAACCAGCATATCAAACGCTGCTTGAATCAGCATGTTGGTTGCATTATGCCGGTTATTGCAAAAAGGTCGAATGTGGCCGAAAAGACGGAAGCGGCGACAAAAAGGATGAATCAGCGACCAGAGATGCATTTTCTGTTCCTCGCCAAATTTGAACGTTTTGCGAATGGCTACGAAAATTCGAAGGATCAAAAAGCGACGTTGTTCGGCCGGAATGTGCCGAACGTGATGATTCATCTTTCGCTCTTTGTGAATGAAATTTTTGCAAATTTCTTAAAAATGAGTCGTTCAAATAAATTGGCGAAAAAGAAGGGAGAAGTGAAGTAAAAGTTGCACGAAATGACAGCAAGTTAGGTGTAGTAAGAAGGATTGTTGTAGTATTGGCAGGCGGGCATCCTTTTTTGGCACAATTATAAGGAACGGCCGACCTCTTCTGCATTTTGAGTATGCCAATACTCAAACCTCCCCCCGCAAAATGGTGCTTTGCTGGTTATTGTATTGAAAGGCGGTCGACAAAGTCGAAAACCACTGCACACCAATGTCGGAAGAGATGATCCGATGCGAATGACAAGGCAGAATAGGACTGCTAATTTCGGCACACTCTCGCTTGGCGTTGGCATCATTTTCATATGACGTGACAGTGCTCGAGAGTTTATGAGTAGGAAGGCAGGTGGATGAGTCCGTTTGGGTTCCGGGCAGAGGAGAAGTGTTGTACAGTACGGTTGATGTACCAGAGACTAAGGCGAGACATGCTCAACTCCTTGGAAGAATTTCCAAAAATCGGCCATTCCAATGAGGATGTCGGGCTCATCATCGACGGGCACAACTCCTTGGAAGAATTTCCAAAAATCGGCCATTCCAATGAGGATGTCGGGCTCATCATCGACGGGCACCAACACTTCTCAAAGAAAAGTTGCGCGGCGGACGGAAGGAACAATCCAATCGGTGCGGTGTGCAACCAACGTTTCGCAACCGCCATCCTCTCGTTGTATGCTGGGCGCGTATTGGGGAGCTTTCATTTTGATCGGTTGCCGTGCGTGGAAAGGATTGACTTCGAGGTGATCGTCTTGACGCTTCGGCGGGCTCAGGTACTGAATCAGCGAAGTTTTGACCAAAGTGACTTGTGCACCAGGGTCGAAGAAGATTAGGGCTTCTTTGATGCCTTTCGGTGCTGACTCAGAGAAAACGGGTGCGCGGACGGCCATCAGCATAACGAGGTGAGGAATTGACGGTGAGACGATAGCCATTATAGGAGATGCGGCATTATTCGATTTCGTCGTTGCGTCCGCTTCATTCGTAGTAGCAGAAGACACCAATGCTTTTGTTTGGTTGGTAAAAGCGGAGGTCGTCCCATCACCATTAGGGCATATGGATAAGTGATGCTTTCCTTTGCACGTACGGCACCCCCGGTTTGAACGGCACTCGCGCAATTGATGTCCCTTCCGGAGGCAATTAAGGCACCGGTCGTGCTGAATGAGTTTGAGTTTACGTATGTCGACATCAGTTTCATTGTTGCACTCCGCGACCCAATGTTTTTCGTAACAGAAAAGGCATGATGGCACTTCTCTGGGGCCCGACTTTCTAGCAGGTTCAGCAACGGAGAAGACTCGAGCTCGTTCAATTCTGTCGTGGCGTTGTGGTGGCTGATGTTGGCCCCTATCTCGCCCCGGACTCGAGATGTTCAAAGCAGTAGTTTCTCGCAGACACCGATGGACTTCCTCGCGTATGCTGATGACTTCGGAAAGTCCAATCCTTAGTTGTCGAGTGCCCCATTTGATGCCGGCGGCTCGCTCCATTCTGATCAGTTCCGAGAGCACGGTAGGCGGCAATTTGCTGCGGATCACTTGGTACATGAAAGGACTGTCATCGGGCATTTCCAAGTTGGAAAGTTGTCGGCACACTCTTTCCAAAGTTTCGGAGAAGTGTTGCAGCGATCCCAAGTCGTCGTCTACGGGTTGCAACTCCATCAGTTCTGCCTGAAGAGCTTCGGCAATCTTCCATGGATCACCAAAAAGGCGGCGGAGAGCGGCAAGGGCATTGACGTAATTCTCACCTCCACGGTATGCCGTTACGGCACGTTCGGCTTTTCCGCGCTGACACCCATGCAGGTAATTAAGTTTGTCGACCGAATCCAAAGGCATCCGGTCGACGGCACTTTCAAAACTCAGCCAAAACGATGGCCAGTTGAGAGGATCACCATCGAAAGTAGGAAGGCTCAGTTGAGGAAGCCTGGCAGAAAGAGGTGGGAGAGCTCCGATCTGATGCTGATTCACGGCCGGTGGTGGAAGTTGCGCTGGTGGCTGCCCATGTGGAGGTACGGGAGCCGGTGCTGGTTGTTCAACGGCCAGAGGCGGAGCCGGCAGGTTCAGCTGCCCTCCCCCAGCCAAATCGTCTTGGTCTGCAGCTTCGAGCTCTTCTTCGATGTACAACAGTGCCTCTCGTGCGTCTTCCATCCAATCCGTGAAGTGACGATCGTCCCTGATGAATCCAGTGAAAACTGCCTCTTCTGCTTCTCTTGCGGCTCCTTGCAGTCCGTGCATAATGCCGTTCCATTCGTCCAAGTCGGCCTCCAGGCGTGTGAGGATCCGGCTGATGCGCTGGCGCTCGTGCCTGAGTGTTCCCATCGTCACATCGTCTAAGTCGCCTTCGTGGTCCAGGGCAGTTTCGGCTGAAGCCACGTGCTGGCGAAGTCTCATGAGTGCCGGGCCAATGGTCATGCGTAGCTTCGCGGAAGACATCTGATTTGCTAGCGGCACCACTTGTCGCGAAAGCTATTTGGAGTAGACCGAGAAAAGGGGCAGAGCGGCAGAGAAGGGCCTGGGCAGAAACGGGCAGAGGGCACCGGGTTGACCAAACGAAGGGGGGACGGAAGGCGAACGGCACACGGGAAGGGAGGCGAAAGGCGGAGAGCAGAAGAGTTTATTCAGAAGCAAATTCGAAGTGAAGAAAATGATCAAAGCTGTTACTTAAATAGGCCGAACAAAGTGAGGGAGGAGCAAAATAAGGCGTAGGTGGAGCATTTTTGAGAGGGACATTTGCGGGGAGGAGCACTTTTGGGGAAGAATTTAACAACAAAAAAGGGAATGACTAGGCTAGAAAATGAAGAATATCACAGAAAAGGATGAAAGGTTGACTAGAAGTAATAAAGAAAAGTGACTAAGGTAAAAAACGGAAATATCACAGAAATTAAATAATTTAAAAATTACAGACTTAATTATCCTTTTAACTTTATTTTCCTTTTCTCATTTTTCACTCATTCTTCTTCCGTCGGCACTCTCTTTGCCGACAATTTGCATACAAATCCGTCCCCTAATGATAAATATAATTTTTTAATAATAAAATAAGATGGTAATTCGGAGAGGTGGTAGAACTACTGTTTATCCATTTTTTTGCTTGGGTTCAAATCCATTTCATGGCAGGAAATTAAAAAACAATTTCAATTGTTTTTCCAAATACCAGTTCAATCAAATTAAAAATTATGAAAATAAAGTGATCCCACAGTCATTCATTAAATTAACAATTTTCTTCATAATTTTAATTTCTACAAATTTCCCGGCGGCGTCGACACCGCCGGATCCCTTCGCTTAGGGTTTCTGAAAACCGATCTAAAAAAATTTGTCATTTTTTATGAGCAATATTTTTTTTCAAAAAATTGAAAAATTCTAATCCCGGCCAGTCCCGTTTCCCGGTCCCGGCTCAAAATCATTGTCCCGGTCCGGGTCCCGGGGTTTCTAGTCCCGGCCTTTCCTGGTCCCGGCAAACCCTACTTTTTTTAGAATGCACTGAACTTAAATTTCAAAAATATATATTAAAGATCCGAGAATAAAAACCAATAAAAATGGCTACCGGTCCGAGTGCCGAATAGAACAAAACAAAAAAAATTCCGATTTCCGAATGGTACAAAAAAGCCAAAATGGCTTTTGTTAAAAAAATCAAAACATAAAAGCCTAGAACTAAGCTAGCTTAAGCCTATGCAAAAGTTTTGATCTAAACTTAGACTTAATTATAGAGTAGTGTCTGTTTAAAAAAATCGTTCGGAATTCCGCCTTTTCGGCATTCGGACATTATTTACACTATTCGGCACTCGGAATTTCGACACTCGGAACGGAAGCGATAAAAATGGAGGATAATAGTATTTTTAGAAAAAAAATTTGAAGCATAATGCCAAAACAGCAAATTTACGTCAAAATTTTCAAATTTTCTCTTATTATTGTCCTCTGACCCCATTCTTAGCAGTGCTTTATCGGTAAAATTTAACGATTTTTACATTCCCTAACACTAGTTTCAACTATCTTTTTCTCTCAATTTCTTTTTCTATTTTTATCATCTGTCCTATTTCATAACAGTGCTTTTTTACAGATTTTTAATGATTTTTACCGCGCTAAAATGAGTCGATCGGTAAATAAAATTCCAAATTTACCGGCGATTAGCGATTTTTATCGATTCTCAGGAAAATCAGTTTGGTAAAAATTCACGAGGCAATTACCAGGGCTGGGCCAACCTTTCACGTTTCACCATTCGTATCTTTCGCCTTTTTTTTGGGTTTTTACCTTTTGCTTTTTGAGAAAAAGACTAATATTACTATTTTTTACATTTTATTTTTAAATTTCCTGGCGGCACCTAAGCACCACCGAACGCCCATAGGTTTTCTTAAAATTTATCCAAAAATGCTCAAAAATTAGTCATTTTTGTGCAAGATTTGTTGTAAAAATTGCCAAATTTACCGATTTTAACAGTTACCGATTATTATGGGCAGGAAAAACGGTCGGTAAAAATTTTATGAGGTAAATTTACCGGTTTTAACCCGGTAAATTTTTATGGTACCGAACATTAAAAGAAATGTTATTTCATGACAAAATTTTTTGAATTTTTGGCATCAAAAATATTGTTTTTTTTTAAAAAAAAAATAAAAAAATTTCCCAAAAAATGACTATTTTTGGTTAAAATCTGTTAACAAATCACGCCAATATTTTCAAAAATTTATCCAAGCCCCCCCCAGCCCACAACAAATAATACCAAATCGAGCTCGTCCCATCCGAGCCACGGCTGAGCGAAATTTGTTTGACGTCGCGTTTCGAGAATTTTGGAGGTTTTGCGTTTCAAATTTCGCGTTTCGAATTTCGGGTAAAAAGCCGAAATTACGGGAAAAAGACCCCTACGAATTAGTGTTATGGAAACCGGCAATCGGCAGCATCCTTTGGTATCTTCATTTTCTTAATATTTTTGTGAATCTTCTTCTTATGAATAAAATGAGTGTCTTTTTTATGATAAAATTAATGGGGATTTCAATTTATAAAAATTTTGCATTTTCCCTTAGCTAAATTGAACAATCTTTTTTTTCTTTTATTAATTTTATTTTTGTTTTACCTTTATGCCAACGAATACATTTTTAATGCCCAATTTCTACCATTTTTCCCATATTTTTTATCATTTCAATTTTTGCCAGTTTATACTGTATTTTACTTTTATTATTACTATTTCTTCAATTGGAATTTTAAGATGAAATATTTTGATTTAAAATATTTTTCTTTTTTTGTATTTTGTTCATTATTTCGCACGGTAACTGCCAACAATGATACGATAATATTAATTAATTATTTTATTTAATCTTTTAAATATGTTTTATATAAAATTTCATTAGATCGATGACGAAGCGTTTATTGCCTTTGTGAAAGGGCCTATCGCTTTTGACCAATTTTGCGCGGAAAAAGAACTCACAAACGAACTAAGTAAGGAACAATTGGCGCAAATCTTTGGCACGCATCTTGGCATTTTGCATTATATGAGACAGATTTGGGATTGTTCCAATATTCAAAGGGAATTTGTCGAAATTTTTGATAAGAAAAAATGCCCGAACTACTTTAAATGTTTGGAGGCATTTTTAACAAGAAGATAAAAACCAAATAATACCGCAGCAGTTTAAAAATGATTTTTTCATTTTTTTTCTAAATTTTTGCCCCAATCTGATTTTTAACTGATTTTTTTGATTTTGAATTTGTTCTTTTACTACCCCTGTAGTAATCAAATTTGTTCTAATGCAACATTTTGTAAATAGTAACACTTTATTATACCTATTTTCTGGTAATATTAGTGCATTGGTATGACATAAAGAGTCTGCGGTAATAGTAAGGTTGTCCCCCCCCCCCGGTGCTAAGTTGTTTCATAAAAACCGCCACGAGCATTTCATAAATTCCGCTAATTTTACAGATTTTTCGACAAAAATTCCATAATTTGCTCAAAACGCAACCAAATTTAACTATCTTGTTGTAATCCGATAGCTCTTAGTTAGCTCTTTTAACCTACCAAAATTCAAAAAAAAAATATTGTTATTTTAGAAAGTTGTAGCCATAAAAGTGCAAAAAAATGTCACCATGCGTGTTCCTAAATGTGCCAAAATGGATTGTCGGCGCGGCGCGTTTCCGAAATGCGGTAGGGGTCACTTTAGTCGGGCCATTTTAGTCGGAGGGTCATTTAAGTCGGAGAGTCGCTTCGTACCAAAGGTCCAGTAGACATTAAAAAATTTTTTGAAAACCCAACCCTAGTTTGACTAGGCGGTTCGGAAAACCTTTTAGATCTTCTCAAATTTGGGCACGAACTGGTGGACGCGGCATCATCATCAATTTCGCTGAAAGGAACAAATTCGGCAACATTTAGCAATGAAATGGAATTTGAATGGACCAACAAATACGCATTTGGCATTTTGTGTTCTCATGTAAAATTTGAATTTAAAATTGATGCTAATTTTGAAGAGGTACGGACAAGTTTTTGTGGACAACTGGAAAATGGCAAAAACATTGAAGAAGCAGCGGAAAATGTTCAGAAATCAGCCACTAATTTGCTAAAAAGCATTGACATTAATGGCCTAATTGGCGAAAAAGGCCAAAAATTGTCAAAAAACAAATTTTTGAGTGACTCAAATAAAGCAAAAGTCGAACAACTGTTTGCAATAGCCAAAATGTCAATATGCTCATTTTTGACCATTCAAAAGGTGAATAACAATTTCCGATTTAATTTGACTGCTGACTAATTACCGAATTGTTGGATGGTTCATTTTCGTTTCCATCACTTTTGTTTTCCTTCAATCAATTTTGTCCAAATGTCCGGTAGCCCCCTTTTTGACATTTTCATTAAATCATTGAATAAATTTATTTTTAGCATAATTTTTATTTTTCGTCTTTTTTCAGAATCGAACTTATAATGATTTTAATTTATGAAACGCAGGAAAAAAAGCGTTATTAAATGATTGTATGGCTATTGAATACCTTTTAGGCCATGAAATAGAATTTCAAAAAATTTGAGTTTTCGACTTTTTGTTCGAATTCGGGTCCGAGTTCGGAATTGGCCCTAATGGAGGTCATATTCGTGATCAGCGACCCCGAAAACACTCTAAAGCATGTTTTTATAACTTAATAACTTTAAAAAAAAAATTTCGAAAAATGGGGGGGACAAAGCACACTATTACCGGTTTGCCCACCCCCCCCTTTTTGAAAAATTAACATTTAGAAGATTTTCATGTCACAAAAATATGTCTTACGGGGTGTTCGGGGTCGCTGATCACGAATCAGACACCTATTCCGGCCAATTCCGAAATTTTTAGCTTAATTTTTATTTATCTCTTTTTCTCAGAAATGTGCCAATGCCAATGGTACCGCTTTTCTTGTGCCGTCTCCACGCAATGGACAACGACGCAAAAAACGAGTAAATGACAGGAGAATGTGTCTAACATTTTATGTTTTAGCTGTCATTTCCGCGTTTGGCTTCGATTTTATGCAAAACTTAGCTTCCCGTGTCGACATTCTGGAAATTTACATTTGCTTAACTGCCATTTATATAATTTTCTATTTGTTTTTTATTGTATTTTTTTTGGTATCACTTTTACGTTGTTCCTTATATTTAGCCAATTATTGAGGATTGGATTATATTGCTTGCCCGCGCCCCACCCCCCTTTTTGAAAAATTAGCACTTCGAAGATTTCATGTCACAAAAACATGTCTTACGGGGTTTTCGGGGTCGCTGATCACCAATCAGACATCTATTTCGGCCAATTCCGAATCCCGGGCCCTAAATTTAGAAAAAATCGAATTGTAACAAATTATTTGCGACTTTTAAATTTTACAGTTTTTTCGACAAAAAACTCTTCATAACTTTGCCCAAATGCAATCAAATGAAACAATCTTGGTAAGGTCCGATGGCTCTTGGTTGTCTCTTTTAGCCTACTAAAATTCAAATAATTTGATTATTTTTATGACAATAAAAATGAATTTTTTGCACTTTTTAGCTACAACTTTCTTAAATAACAATCCATTTTTTTGAATTTTGGTAGGTTAAAAGAGCTAACCAAGAGCTATCAGATTACAGATTGCAAAATTTGATTGCGTTTGAGCAAGGTTATGGAGTTTTTGTCGAAAATCTGTAAAATAGCGGATTTATGAAACGTCCACTGGCGAAATTTATGAAACGCCCAATTTTTTCTTTATATTTGGTTAAATTTTTCTTATATAAATTTTCCCAAAGAGCTCTTGCATTTTAAAAATTGAGTAGATATCGGTTTCATTCCTATTGTTTTATGCACGCTGCTATTAATAATTGTTATTATGTGATCTATTACATCGACCCATCGTAGTGTATCATTGCTTGTAAAATGTCGGTATAACCTCTCTTTAATTGTACGATTTGCCCTCTCTACAACCTCAGCATGCAAATCTGGGCTGTACATGACATTTTTTATTATAAAATTATTTCCAAAATATTTTTTCATTTTACATGCCAAATTAAATAATCTTGGATCATCCTAAAGCTCTTACTTGCTTCTGTAAGCTTGCTAAATTTCAGAAAATTTCATTATGTTTTGAAAAAGTTGTAGCGAAAAAAGTGGGAAAAATCGCCATAACTTTAGAAAAACACAACATTTTTTTTTTTGAAATTTAACATGCTAATAGAGCAATTTAAGGGCTATCTTACAATACCAAGATTTTTTAATTTGGTTGCTTCTGAGAAAATTATGACTAGATTTATTCAAAAATTCAGCAGAAATGGCGGATTTAGGAAACGCGCATGGGTGGCGGTTTTTAGGAAATGCACCAGCACGTTTGCTGAGCACTAAAAATTATTTTCCCTAAGGGTTGCGGTTTGTTAATTTCTTTTTTATTTGAAATGTGATAAACTTTCCATTGACTTCTATTCTCACTTGACTTTGTATTTTATTGGCCACTATAAGAGTGCGAGAGCACCGTGGGGTTGTTTCTTTGCCCTTTTTCCAAGACTCACTGGATCGTGCACACTGAACTGGTCTACACCAGGGACGGTCAAAATTCAATTTCTCGTTTCGAAAATTTCCTAAAATAAGGGCTTTTTGCGTTTCGAATTTTGTTTCGAGTCATTTGTTGAGTTTCGCCCGTCCCTGGTCAACTCTGATGAATTTTTAAAATTTTTTTTATAATATAGTAGGTATGTTCTATTCGACAAAATATTCTTGTAATCAAAAAGATATTTTCTCTTGAATTATGCTCTGAATCAAGTGACAAAAGAAAAAATAAATAAAAATAAGAAAAATTTTAAAAAAGTTTGTATTCCTTATTCACTTTTTGAGCTTCTCTTGATTGCGGATCGATTCGTTTCCGCGCCACAGTTTCCGCGCCATACGCTTTTAAGGCGTCATAATTATTTTCTTAGGCAACCAAATTAAACTTACTTAGACTCATTCGAAAGTTCTACATATTTAGAAGATAGTATTAAGCGCTTGTTAAGCGATTCCGCATTAAGCAAAAAAGTTACAACTTGAAATTTCAAAAAGTTCACAATTTCCATACTTTTATTTCTAATTTTTTTGTAAGAGGGTGAATTTTTTTTAATTTTTTGCTCACTAATAGAACCCATAAAGAGTTTTTTTTTTGTTTAATTTGGTTGCCTAAGAAAATAGTTATGATGTCTTAAACACGTCTGGCGTGGAAACGGTGGCGCGGAAACGAACGACACCCCTTGATTGCGTTTTCTAAAACTTTTTCTTAGGGGTTATCTTAAATAAACTCAAAAAAAAAGAAGTACAAGAGAAGGTTGCAGTTGCATTTTGTTCGTCCTTTTGTAATTTATCATTCACAGATTACAGTAACAAATTAGGCATTTTAATTTCTACAAAAGTGCTAAATAACCAATCAATTTTTTCTTCCATACTGTAGTGTTCTTCTTTTTATGCATGGCTTTTGTGGTTCATTCCGTCGGCGTTAGGTCTCCTCTTCTCCGGTTCAAATTCGTTTCCACCGTTAGTTGTGTAATGGATTCGGACCACCTGGGACTTTTTGCTTTTGTGTATTGATTTCATTTGGTTCGTCGTTGTGTATCGGATTCTGACCACTTATTGGGATTTTAATCTTTTGTGTATTGGCTTCTTTTGGTTTGTCGTTGTTTGTTGGATTCTGACCACCAACGTTCATTTGGGACTGCGCTTTTTCGTGGCGTGAGTCATCTGACACATCGGCCAAACATTGGACGACGAGCAGTGCCCTTTTATTCTCTTTTCTGTGGCGTTAGATGGACATTTTCACTTGTCTTATTTTCCGCCGCTTTCATCTAATCAAACAACAAATAATCCGCCATAATTATTCAAATCGTTTTTACATTTTAATAGAAAAAAAAGAAACAGCAATGAATTTGTGCCTCTTATGAATGGATCCAAATGTGGAATTCAATAAACCGGGGGTCTCAGATTAAAATTTTTCAAAGAATAATTTGGCTCAAAACGTATCACCATTTGGGGTCAAAAATTGGCATTTCGAAAAAATTAATTCGATGAGCAAAAAGATCATTGAAAATGATTAATGATTATGTTTTTCACTCTCCAAGATTTTTTAGTCTGGCTCTCCAATTGGACACTTAAGGGCGTGTTAACATAATCAAGTAAAAAAAGAACCTTTATCTAATTTATAAGGTGAGAATTTTAAGTGTTCATATTTTTCTGTGGCTTCGTTTTGGCAAATAATCACCATAAACACTTTTTAGTTCGAAAAGGCTTCGTTTTAACTTCACTATTAGCGATTCCTACGCCGAAAAAACCCACGCCGAAAATCCCACGCCGATGATTTTTTTTTTGTGCAATTTCTGTACCAAACTATATCAAAAATACAAGCATCGGTGCCTATCGGCTATGCCTACTCCTGCCCCTTTGAATTTCCTAAAAACGAGCCTAAAAGGACCGTGGAAAGCTTAGAAATTTTTTTTGATCAAAAATGCAAAGGTCGCATTGCCAATCTATGTGAAACCCGGTCATACGGTTTGTAGTTTAGGAAATTTTTTCCTGATAGGTTTATGTATTGTATAGGTTCTTGGGTTTTTAAGAAAATTATTAACATCGTTTAGCGTAATATTGGCATTTGTTTTCTTTGCTTCGCTTATTATTTTTTGTAGCCCTGCAAAATTTGCAGGGGATTTGGTACCATATAAACTTTTGTCAAAATCTCGTCTATAGTCTCGCCCATATTACTGGCTTAAATGGTTTCTTTTCACGGGGTATGCCCAGTGTTTTTATAGTTTTTGAATATTTTTTCTCCCACTTCCCTACATCGTTTTAGTTAGATCTACCATGTCTTTGATTGTTTGGTCCTTGAGCATTCGATCTTTTAAGAATTTTGCACCTCTTGGAGTTTCTTTTCTTTTGCCTACGAGATACATCCAGATATTTTTACAATTACTATCATCTATCGGTAGATTTTTATTTGATTGCACTTTTCCAGCTGCGGTAATTTTAAATAAATCCTTGTTTTCACTGATATAGTTAAAAAGATCGTTTAAAAGGCTCGGATGAATTAATGATGGTATATGCTCTGGGGTATTGAAAAGTGGGAACGCCTCATCCTGAAGAGGAGTTTGTAATTGATTCTCAGGTGTATTTTCTTTGAGTCTTTTTGTAGGAACAATCAATTTTGTGGTTCATCAGTCTCCACCGTATTCGTTTGGGTATTAACTGCCAAATATGGGGCAAAATTTAAGGCAGCGCCTTGGTTTTCAATCACGACTTTTTGTGTCCTATTTTCAACTATTCCTATTAAAGTGCGTCTTTCTTTACAGAACCAGTCATGTCTTTTAGCTTTTACACCTCGCTTATGTTAGGGTTGTAAATTTTCCAATATTTTTGCATCCAGCATTGACTTTTCCTTCTGGAGGTAATCACCATTATTAAAGGCATTCAGTAGAGCATGATATTCAGCTTCGGGAACCATTAACATTTTCTTTGCGTATTTCAAGTTTTTTCTGATCGTAATAGAAAAAATCCGCGTATTGTGCAAGTCTTGTTTTTTGTCTTTTCGTAAGATGGAAAGTAAAGCTCAAAATGTTCGCACAAATTTCGACAATTGCTAAAATTTGATCGGTTGTGGCAGTTTCAACCAAATTGTTTTTTTTTGTTCAGGTCTGATGGAGGCGAGCTTCTTCAAGAATGCTGTATTCTGCCTCACTTGAGAACTAAATTTTATTTCTAAGGCGTTTGGGGAATAATTGTGCGCCTAATGTTCTTATCTGTAATTGCCCCGAAGGATTCCGCATTAATACGAGATAATGAGCATTAGCGCGTATGCGCAGAAAACCTATTAAAAAAATATAAATCCCAGCCCTATTTATGAGTAAATTGATGAAAAGCCAAAATTTGGAAATTATGAATTCGTTTTTCGCTGATAGTAGAGCTGTGTTCATGACAACTCACCGACGCCGACTCGCCGAGGGACGACTCGCCGATAATATTCAATGAAATAAAATATCCAAAAGGTTGATTAAGACAGTAATTGTTAAACAAACTCAGCGCAAATAATAAACGTGCCAAGCCGCGCAGTATGTGATAATGTTGCCGATGCACAATTTGCACCTTGCGAGAATCCGTTCATCTGCTTCTTGGCATCGTGTTCTGTTTGATGACCCTTCCTGGCCACGGATTTTTCTTCTTAATACGCACGCATCTATCCCTTTCTGTATCTTTCTCAAATCAATAATGCATCTCCAAAGTGCGGATGAGCATAACCAAAAAATTTAATTTCCGATTGCAAGCTTTGGCATAATTGTTTGTATGGTCGATCCATCTAAATTCGTCGAGACCGAGACTTGATCCCGAAGCCGAGACTGAGACCAGGAAAAAATAAGAAACTTCTCGAGTCGAGACTCGAGAACGAGACTTTTTTCAAAAATTTTTTGATAGTTCTGCCACAAGTGATTTTTCATGATTTTTTTTTTACATAATTTACTCAAAAAATTGAAGACTTTGCATGAAAGAAAAATTCAATAAAAATAATAAATAGACCTTTAAGGCTTGGCTTTTTTTTTTCAAAAGTAGACTTAAAAAGAACTTTTTAAAAAATCACCCTCTAAATTCAAATTTATTTGGCAAATCTGAATTTTTTTATTCCAACACTGCTTCGGTAGAAAATTCGTGTTAAAAATTTTTTTTCTTTTGCTCCACTATTTTTGCACTTGACTATTTATGAGTTAAAAATAACTGTAATTTATTTAATTTTCTTTCCCAAGTGGATATATTTGAATCTTTACACTAGATGGTGCCAAATTTTCCTGCCTTTTTTAACCGTTTTTCGTGACTTTTTGGCTATTTTTTATGCTTTACAAATTTCGGTTTTTTATAGAATTTAATTCCATTTAATATTGTTGTCGAAATCCCTTTTTGGCTTGGTGGGTGAAATGTCTGTACACGGCCGGAGACGGATTCGATAAAACTTATTGTATTAAGAGGTAAAAAAAACATAATTTGAAAAAAATAACTTAGTTTGAAATTTCGTCTCTAAAGAAGCATTTTCCCGATTTTCAACCCCCCGGGCTCAGTTCGGGATTTTCTCACAGTTCCAGACCAGTCTAAACCGAATAAATTCCCTGTTGAGCAGGGTTGTCCTTTTACCTTATTTATATGGCATTTGCCGGGTTTTGGGGATCCGTGCCGGGTTTTTGCCGGGTTTTTGCATGTGCCGGGTTTTTTGCCGGGTTTTTGGATATTGCCTTATTTTGCCGGATTTTTTATTTTAAGTCATTTTATTGAATTTCGATGAACATTACGCCAATTTTTTAGGCCTAAATCCGTTAGCAAGTTCCCAAAAAATTTCCCTGGTGGCGCCTATCGGCACCACCAGACCCCTTTTCGCCTATGTTTACTCAAAATTTTTCTCAAAAAACTGACAAAAATCGTACTTTTTTGGTAAAAATTTCTTATTAAAATATATCCATTTTTTCAAAAATTTTCCCCGGTGGCGCCTCTCGGCACCACCGGCCCCCTTTTAGTTTTTTTTTCGCTTTTTGAATAAAATGTTCTAAAATGAGGTTTTTTGATGCTTGTGAATCAGCCTTTTCTATCCGTATCGGCACACCTTTGTTAAACTCACTAATTTCAATCAAATTCAATTCAAAAATTTCGTGCCCCAATGCTCACAATTACTTTCTTTCAATGCCAAATTTGCTCAAACAGGTGAAAAGTGGTGATAAATATGTTGTTTAAATGGTTTTGACGTTTTTTACACCGAACAATTGGACTTAAAAAATTGCCGGGTTTTTTGCCTTATTTTTGACAATTTTTGCCGGGTTTTTCAACTGGTTTGCCGGGTTTTTGAGTTTGGCCAAGGACATCCCTGCTGTTGAGGGAAGGGGATGCATAGGTCAAAACCTATTTAGAATCCCTTCAGAAATGATTGGTCATCCGATTGATTCCTTCAATTTTTTTTATCAACAATTAGTGATGAAACAATAAGAAACAACAATCTGCAAAACTCACCACAATTTTAATTTTCCGATAGACAAATATAAAAATATAGCAAAAATGATTTTTGTCGTTTTCGACCTCAAAAGCGACCACATATCCTTCTTTAGTCGGGTGAAAATTGGAGAAGACAAATCACTGGGGGTTAAAAAATGGCGAAGTGAGCGGTGAATAAACTGAATAATCGTAGTTTAAAGCGGAACAGATTTTCGCCTTTTCTTCCGTTGTCATTTCTTTCCATTTTTCAACCATTGCGTCCATTTCTTTGTCAAATGCGCGTCGAAATACACCTAAAGAGATAACTTGATTTTAATCATTTATGTTTCTTCTTATTACAAAATGGATCATATGTGTCAAAGGTGCAACTCGTCCCGAAAATCATGAACAATGAGTAAAACGAGTTTTAGTGGACAAATTGAATGGGGGGAGGGGGGTTGGGGCCGGCGGTGCCGATAGGCGGCACCAGAGGAAATTTTGAAAATTTAGGCCGGTTTGTTAACAGACCTGACCAAAAAATGTCAATTCGGAGAATTTTTGAGATATATTTTTGTGGAAATATAGAGGTGCCAGGCGGTGGCGAAAGTTTTTTTGGTGCCTCACCGATCAAGCAAAAAAAATATTCAAATATATTTTCGACTTTCCTTAATCCCTTGTAACTTTTTGTATTCAAACCCCATTCTTATTTAAAAAAAAATAATAATTACGAAGCCCCGGGTTACGTGCTACCCTACATTAAGCACGGATCAATTAAAATATTTTTTCTTTTATTTTAGCCTTACAAGTTAGCTTAAAAAACACTAAGAAACTCAAAATTGTTTTTTTTTCCTTAGATTTTCATATTTTTGACCCCGATATACTTTTATATGGTAGCCCGACTCAAATGGCTCCTACTCAAACGGCCCTACTCAAACGGCGCGACTCAAATGACCCGTTCCGGGGGCGCACCCACGAAATGTCGATTCCACGAAATGTCGACTCAGCCAAAAATCCATGAAATGTCGACTCCACGAAATGTCGACTCCATAAAATGTCGACTCGGCCAAAAACCGAATACTTTCGATTAATTTAATCCCCGCAAGGTTCGGTGTTCGAAATAGATGTCTAATTGAGTTCGAAAAAAATGGGAGTGACTTTTTGAACATAAGTTTTGGGTGAGTCGACAAAAAGTCGAGTCGACATTTCGTGGAATCGACATTTCGTGGATTTTTAGCTTAGTCGACATTTCGTGGATTTCTGGCTTAGTCGACATTTCGTGGAGTCGACATTTCGTGGGGAGGCGGTTCCGGGAGTTGCACCCCCTGATAAATATAACGCTTTTTAATTTTAATGATTTTTTTCTGCTTGGAATAATATTTTTTTTTAATGATGCTTTTGGCCCCAAATGAGATTTTTTTTGCAATACAAATGAGTGCTTTTGAAAATTTTTATCAGAAAGCCCCGTATCAAAGTGTCTATCCCTCCGTGTCCATTTTAAATTTTACTTTCTTTTTGAGAGAGGTTAATAAAATTGTAGCCCCGAAGCCCTTTAAAAAGAAAGTTATTTTTGGAGAAAGTGCCATCTGTATAAAACGTGCTGGGACATTTTTTAAAAACCCTGCGGGCGTTTCTTAAATCCGCCATTTTTACTGAATTTTCGACTAAATTAGGTCATAACTTTTCTCAGACCCAACCAAATTAAGCAATCTTAGTATCATACGATACCCTTTATATTGCTTTATAAGCTTGCGAAATTTCAAAAAATTTCCTTAAGCTTTTCAATAAGTTATGGCAATTTTTTCCACTTTTTAGCTCCAATTTTTTTTAAGTTAATGAAATTTTTTGAAATTTAACATGCTAATAGAGCACTTCAAGGGCTATTTTAGGATTCCAAGATTATTTCATTTGGTTGCTTCTGAGAAAAGTTATGACTAGATTTAGTCGAAAATCCAGTAAAAATGGCGGATTTAAGAAACGCCCATAGTGGCGGTTTTTAAGAAACGACCTAGCACCTGTATAAAATACACCTTCAAAGCTGGTTGCGTCTATTTGGGTTTCCGCGGATGGTGTTCCTTCTATCGCCACCTGTACACCACTTTCTTGGAATGCCATTTTGGGGTTGGAATTTGCTAAAAAATGCATATTTAGCAACTAATTAATACGTATTTACCCTCTATCCCACGCCCCCTAAAAGAAAAGCCCCCTTTTGAGAGGGGTTGAAAATAAAATGGTTTTTCTATTTTAAGAAATTGGTAAGGTTTATTAATTTCGCATTGGTTAAAATTCGAAAATAAACAAACATTGCTATTACTATTACCTGATGTATTTGATGCGTATTTCAGTTCATTCTCATTGCTTAAATTCAAAAAGCTCGATGAAGGTTGAAGGTTTTCTTGGGGTCGGACAAAGTAAACATTTGTAATTCTGATCAGGAAATTAATGCCATCAACAACAACCAAATTCATGATTTTTGTACTAAAGAATAAAAAAAAAAACTTAACTTTAAAATTTTTTTTATTTCAATAATGTTAGTCTTAAACCGATACATTTATTACTAGGGCTGCCACTTTTATTTACTAAAAATCCTAAAATATTTAAATAAATATTTACGAAAAAAAGTCAAAATATTGACCAAAATATCGAAAAAGCCCAATAAAATTCGCACTGCAAAAAAGCGTTTTTATACCTAAAACAATAAGCAATAAATTGGCAAGCAAATTTATTCATTGGTTACAGTTGCAAAAAGGTACTTTTCAAAAATTTCAACCAAAAAACTCATATGGTTTCTATTTTTTGAAAAAAAACTAAAAATTTTTCGAGAAAACGTTTTTTTAATTTTTGAGAAAATATTTTTTTGAATTTTTCATTTTTTAGAGGTACGTTTTTCAAAATTTTTCAAGGATTCTTAGGGACTGATTTTATGTAAATCTTTGAATTTTTCCAATAAAAGGTCGAAAAATGCCAAAATATTGACAAAACCTTAAAATATTGAATTAAATATTTTTTTTCAAAAACACCCAAAATATTTTTTTTTTACGTCCCCTCCTTTGAAATCAAGCTTGACAGATCACAACCTGATTTATTATAATCAAAAAAAACACGACGCACTGTGGAATATGCTTACTTGAAATCGGCTTGATGCTGAAATATTGGCCTCACTGCTGCTATTCCATATCGAATTTTGAGCAAATATTCGTATAAAATGTCCAGATATTGTCGGAATTTGGCGCATTGATTATTGGCATCGGTACAATGCCAATTCTTTCTCATCAGATGCAAAAGGCCAAGGTGTAATTTGAATTTTACAGTGTAAATTTGAATGCGTTTGTTTGGCGGATTGTCAGGTTTATTAAATGCATAAGCAAATTTTATCATGGCATTGGTTCTTTTGCTCATTCCTTCATTGACAAATTCAAAAAATGCTTCCTCTTCTAACTGTAATATATTTATTTGTTCAATTTTAAGCTTTTTTTAAATAGAAAAACTCACCGTTTTTTTAATGTCCCATTTAGGCGAATCACAAAAAATAGCTTCTAATGATGGTGAGGTTGGCATTGAAGCTGATGATGATGGTGTCGAATGAGTTATGTTTGTTACTTTTTTGGCACGTTCCGACTCCTTTTCTGCTTTCATTTTCTCCAAATTCGCGAACATTTTTTCAATTATTTTGTCAAAATCTTTTGGTCCAACTGAGTCAAGATTGGCAATTGGATCATGACCATCAAATTTGCTTTCATTTAGCAGTTCAAATGCTAATAAAGGATACTTTGCAGTTGGATTAGAACATCGCGTATAAATTTGTGCCAATCTTTCCAAAACTTTAACCAATGATAGGCAATTGTCCCCGTCCACGAAAAATGGCCGCACAATTTCACTTTTGTCAATTCGCAAGTAAACTTTTAGCAAATATTCGTATAAAATGTCCAAATAACGACGATATGTCAACCATTTGACTGGAGTAATTGAGTCATGAATGATTTGATAAGTGGACCCATTCCAATTCTGTCTCATATGATACAACATGCCAAGATGAGTGCCATAATTTTGTGCTAAAAGACCTTTGTTGCTTTGTTCGTTGGTCACTACTTCAGTGCAAAATTGGTCAAAAGCGTCAGGCCCTTTCACAAAGGCAAGAAATGCGGTGTCTTCAATCTAATGAAATTTTGGTAAAATTTTAAATTGTATTTAATTATTTAAGTTGTCTTACCGATGGTGAATAGGCAATTGAATAGGCGAAATAAGAAGGAATTAGAGTAACAATTTTGAAAATGAAATAATTCATCTTAATTGTAAACTTATTTTGGCCTTTTCGGCGTTTTTCAAAATTATTTTTTTGATAAATATGAAATAAAAAATAAAATAGAAGTTTCAAAAGTTTTTGGTATTATGTACATACATTTCGGGGTTTTTTTTGTTGTATATATTTAAGGAGTGTGCAAAATTTTCTTAGAAACAATGCAATAACAACAAGATATATCCCATAAGGACGGATTTTCAATTCTTTAAAAGTACAATCTAAATCAGAGGCGCATCGAAATTTTTCCGAACGGGTCAAAAATAAGATTTGGGGGTCAAAATAAGACCTTTTTTTCGGTTTAAAATTGCACTTTATTCAACTAAATCAAGCATTTGCAACATATTTTTTCCGCCAAAAATTGTTTTGAGCAGTTCCAGCTTTGAAATGAAAATAAATTTTTAATTTTGAAAAGAAAGGGTTGGCGCTGCCGGTAGGCGCCGCCGGGAAAAATTTCCAAAAGAAGTATTATTTTGGTAACAAACTTGATAAAAAATAACAAATTTTTGAAAATTTTAAGAATTTTTAAGATTATAAATCGAGAATATAGAGATTGACCGATGAAGAAGAAAGTTGTGGCACAAGAAACCGAGGACAGTTATTTGATTGGACGCGTAAACATCGATTGATGCTTGTGCTTTAAAATTATGAAAAGTGGTGTCGACCTTAGCATAAGGGGGTGTTTGTTGGATAAAAAATTCAAATATTAAAAATAGAAAGTGTCCCTAGTTCTCAAATTTGAAAAAAAAAATCACCCTTTTAAATAAATGGTCATTGTGTTGAATTACCGAATGATTAAAAAAGCTAATGAAAGAGCAGGCACAATTTATAGTTATTGCATTAAATGGAAAAAACGATACGGATGGGATATAGTATATTCTATTACAATTTGTTGTTTCATTTGTAAATTATTTGAGAAATTGTTGCAAGTGCAATAATACGAGAAGGTCAATTAGATCGGGTGTACACAGCCAACTTTAGAACTTCATACTTTTTTTTTTAACTTGATCAAATCCTACTATTTTGGTAATGTTTTGTGAAGCTTTCATTAAGACCTTGTAAGCGATTTAATAACTGGCCAAAAAGTTTTAAGTTGAAAACTGCAAAAAACTCAGAATTTTTATGAGTTTTCAATTTTTAACTTTTTTATAGATTATTAATTTTTTTTTTTTTTTTGATTTTGTTCAACTACTAGACCTTTTGAAGGGTGCTGGTGCATTTCTTAAATTCCGCCACCTATGCGCGTTTCTTAAATCCGCCATTTTTACTGATTTTTCGTACAAATCATGTCATAACTTTTCTCAGAAGCAACCAAATCAAACAATCTTGGTATTGTAAGATAGCCCTTGGATTACTCAATTAGCTTGATAAAAGTTAAAAAATTTCATTCACTTTCCTAAAAGCTATAGGCTACCATTACTCTTGTAAAAAATGAAATTTTTTGAAATCTAGAAGACTAATAAAGCAATATAAATGCTATCGTACAATACCAAGATTGTTTAATTTGGTTGCTTCTGAGTAAAGTTATGACTATATATACTCATAAATCCCAGTAAAAATGGCGGATTTAACAAACGCGCATAGGTGGGCGGAATTTAAGAAATGCACCAGCACCTTTCAAATGATACTGAAATAGCAGAATATGATCAATTATTAAAAAGTTATGAGGTTCTAAAGTTGGCTAGTCCGCAGTTGTCTTGTCTCTAGGCCATAAATGTTAACTATTTATTCACCTCCCTTCACTACTACTACTTTATTTAACAATCAGTGAATTAAGAAGACAAAACAATCTGCAAGATTCATCTTGGTTTTACTATAGTTTTTCGGTCGACAGATAGGAAATAGCTGTTTTTGACCTAAAAAAAGGGTGCTGTCGCGTTTATTAAATTCCGCCATTTTTACGGAATTTTCGACTTATCTTGTCATAACTTTCCCAGAACTAACCAAATCAAAAATCTTCGTATTATTGTATGATAGCCTTTTAATTTCTCTATTAGCTTGAGAAACCTTTTAAAAAATTGTGGCCAAAAAAGTGCAAAATTCTTTTTTTTTAATATGGAGAGAGGCAACAAAGATTGATAGGCACTAATAATGGCAAAATAGGAACAAAAATAAAAATAAAGAAATTAACTAACAAATAAGTGACAGAAAGATGGAATTTTTTCGATTTCTAATGAAAAAATAAATACTAACTTTTTGTCCTAATTTGGGTAAGTGTATCGAAATTATTGAAAATGTGTGTAATTTCGGGACTCGTAAAGCAAAACTCCCATAATGAACAATAAATTTTTATTAAATTTATTTTCAAATTTTTAATGATTAATGTATCAAAAATAAAAATACCGGAAAAAGGAATTTTTTATAAGAGTCTATGTTGACTTAAAACCCATACGAAAATTCTCGCAAAAACGGGCAAACGAAACTGTGGAAGGTTGGCTTGAAAAATTAATGTCATATACGTAGGGGTGGCAAAAATATGTACAAAAGTGGTCAAAATATGTAAATAAATTACCAAACATGTATAAAAAATCTTAAAATATATACCAAAATCTCCTTAAATAAAAAAAAAAGTTGTGCAAATTGGACCATAAATTGAATTCACCTTTTGATATTTTAATTATACATTTAAAAATTTTGAAAATTCTTAGGGTAGGGAAATTCTTCCTCATAATTAGGGCGGGCAATTAATTATATGCACATGCATATTTTTTTCCTGAACTGGCAAGGGCCTAAAACGGACGAAAAACATGTTTTTAGCTTGGTTTGAAGCTTCTAGGATGGATTTCTATGTGCATATTTTGCATATTTTTGCATATTTCGCGATTTATGTGCATATTTTGGCATTTTTGAAAAAATTCATAAGAAAATGTAATAAAATGAAAATACACCAAAAAATTTTTTTTGAAAATTATCAAAAAATCCCCTCAAAATAAAAAAAATTTCGAATTTTTGCAAAAAATTTTCGCAATTTTTTTTTTAATTATTTTAGATTAAAAAAATAGATATCGAATGCGTTTTGCCCCCTTTTATAAGCAAATGCAAAAAAGAAGTTGGGTTTCAACCCAGGAAAAAAATATGTATTTACATAAAATTGCCAGCCCTACATATTTATTAAAAAAAATTACAATATATATTAATTGATTTTATAATTTACTGCAAATGAAAAATAACAAATACATCTTTTATATCACCTAAATTATTTTATCGATTATTCGCGTGGCTTATCATTTCCGTGCCACAAATGAGTGATATTTGTAAATGTGTATCAAAAATGGCGAAATATGTACAAAATTCCTAATTATTTACCAAAATATATAAAGAAAAAATTACACTAAGGTTAGAGAATTTGGTTGCCAAAGAAAAAACTTATGGCCTCCGAAATTTGGCTGGCGGCGAACTGTCCGCTGCGAACCGGGCGGTTCCCTTAAAAAAGACATATATTTTTAATTCAAAAAGGAAAAATCGGCGCTGCCCATAGGCGCCGCCGTTGGTAAATTTTTTAAATTTATCGCCCATTTGTCGAATGGTCACATTCAAAAATATGAAATAAAGCAGGGCTGCGATCTCAAAATTTTCAAAATTCTCTCATCAAAGCCCTAAAAAATCCTCATTTGTCACTAAAGATCCTCAAAAAAATCCTCATTTGGCATGAAAAATCATGATTTTTAAACATCAAAAATTGCCAAAAAAAATAGTCGGACCGAGGCATTTGTCGAATTTGTGAAAGGACCTGCCAAATTTGACCAATTTTTCACGCAAAAAAGAGTGGAAAATAAGGAAATTAAAGAAATTTTCAGTCAGATTTATGGAACTCATCTTGGAATTTTGTATTATTTAAGAAACAATTGGAAATGTTCCAAAGCTAAGAACGTAGAGAGACGGTTCAGAAAGAATAAATGCAAAAAATACAAAAATAAATTGAAAATATTGTACAAACATTTTTTCAATGTTTACGTTCTAAACATTGAAGTAGTGCCAAGCTACGGTTATTACCATATTAACATGTACGAAAAAAAAGTATTATCTACGGAAATTATATTCCAATTTATAAATTTGTGAAGCAATTTGCAAAAATTTTTGAGTTCTTTTTTGGTAATGTGGAAACAAATAATGAGGATGGACAAATTCCGTTTAGTGAATTTGTTTTTCGCTATGAATGGAATGATAATGTGAAAGCAAATATTGAAGAACAATGGAAAAAATTGTATAACAAAAACGAGTATAAGTCAAAAGGGATAGAGTTTGAAAAAATTTCGTTCCATGCTTTGGTCAAACTTTTCGGCTACCGGTCAAAATGTCCAATGGACAAAATGTCCAATGGTCAAAATGTCAAATGGACAAAATGTCCAATAAGCCAAAAACGGTCAAAATGTCCAATAAGCAAAAAACGGTCAAAATGTCCAATGAAAATGCCCAATGGAAAAAAAGCCATTTTTCCACAATTTTAGAATTTTGGCCATAACCGTTTTTTCAATCCCGATTACCTAATTTATAGAAAAAATGATAAGCATTATTTACACCCGAATTTTAACTTTTTCATTGGACATTTTGACCGTTTTTAGCTTATTGGACATTTTGACCGTTTTTGGCTTATTGGACATTTTGTCCATTGGACATTTTGACCTAGCGCCAACTTTTCCCTTGGCATCTCAGTCCATGGTTTTTTGTGTCCCAATAAAATTGGTCCTTCCTCCGCGTCCCTTTTTCCGGAACCATTCTTCTTCATTTGCGCCTCATTTACCCAAAATGGCACAGTGTCGAACAGTTTACCCAAATGTTGTTGTCCTCCTCTTTTGTGCTGTTTGGGGGTGAACAACAAAACAGAGACCATGCTCAAGCGGATAATAACATCAATTAAAGTGCCATGTTCGCGCTCTTTTATAAATTCGAGTAATAATTTCTCAACTCGGAATTGGTTGGCTTCTTCGAAGATTGAGCCTAATTTTTGGTTCAAAGTGAAACAGAATTAAATTTCCAAAAATACACATAAATAATTACTCAAACAGTTTCAAAAAATCAGCAGCCTATATCAAAATCTTTTCCTATTAATTATAATTCATTTACAACAAAATATTAACTTATCGCTTTCTTCTCCTTTTTATTTGATTATTTTTATAATTAATAATTTTTAAAAGTGCCCATTTTATCCAAGTGCAATATTCTTACTAGTAGTACTTGAATTATCTTCTAAAAATTTGTAAAATATTTATTAATAAACGAAAATGATCAGCCAAACTCCAAAATAACAATTTTAATAAAGTGAAACAGAAATAGCTAAATGAAATTAAAAAGCTAAACTTCTGCTTCGTCGTTTCGTGGAAAAGGTCGAGGCCTTACAATATTGGAAATTTCTTTTAAATAAAATATATTGATCGTAAAATAGGCGAGAGCCGATTTTTAAGCCGCCGTGTTTTGGAAATTTGTTTTTTATTATTATTATTTATTTTCATGACTTTGCCGGTCGTTGTTTGGCTTAGGTCTATTTAACACAAATATATGCAAAGTTTTTCTCTATATGCGTAACTACAGCAGTCATACCATATTATTTTGGGGCTTTTTCACTTTTTGGTGCCCTTTCTGAACGGTTTCTTTTGCCGTTTTCCGTCCGTAAAATGTCCGCCAAATCTGCGGGAAAACTTACACTGAAAATTGAGCATATGTCTGCATTTTCGAAAACGGATGAATTGAGTCGAAAGTACAGTGAAGCCGTATACATTGGAGGATTTCAGTGAAAAATTTATGCAAAAATTGTACTAGAATCTGAATTGGGCTTTTTCATCGAATGTAGCGCAGAAAATTATGGTGAGTTTTAAAATAATAATAATAATAATTTTAAATAGTTAAAAACAAAATATATCATAAGAATAATAACAAACAGGGATAATCTTTAATTTCACATAATTTCTAAAAATTGGCCCGTACCTTTACCACCGGCTGTAAATGAATTCTTAAGGCAACTTTGCGTATTGTTTCACAAAAACAAGGAAAAGCGGACTACGCTTTGACTTTGGACTATACTTTTAAATTGAACTCACAACTTCCTCGTTTTAAAACTTATGTGGTCAGTAAGTATGAAAAACTCAAAATGAAATTTAGTATAAAAGTGGTCCTTTTCAATTTCTTTTTTTGCTGCCATTTATTCATACATTTTATTGCTTGATTTTTAAATGCGTGTTTTTTGACGAGTAGTCCCTTTTTAAATCTTTAAAAAAATTATTTTTAGTCTGTAATCCATTTATATAGTTCGGAACAGGACCGGATCCTGTCAGGATTTTCCCGGACTCCTGATCCGGGGGGTTTGGAAAAATGGACCCGGATCAGGAGTCCGGAAAATGAGGATTTCACTATGGGCGTTTGTTAAATCCGCCATCTTTAATACATTTTTTGAACATAATTCGTCATAACTTTGCCTAAAATTAACCAAATTAAACAAACTTGGGTTCGTTCGATAGATCTTAATTGGCTCTATTAATCTTCTAAATTTCAAAAAAATTGATAAAGTTTTAAGAAAAATATGCTCAAAAAATATATATTTTTTCACTTTAACGGCCATAACTTTCTTAAAACTTAACTTATTTTTTGAAATTTGATTGGTTAATAGAGCTAACCAAAAGCTATCGGATGATACCAAGATTATTTAATTTAGATGCTTTTGAACAAAGTTATGACGAGTATTGTTCGAAAAATTTGTAAAAAATGGCGGATTTAACAAACGCCCATAGTGGCGGTATTTAACAAACGACCTAGCACCGACTGAATTCACCCCGTTTCCAGGTTTTTTTTTTTTGAAATTCCAGTCCCAAATGACCATGATAAGATACAGGATAATTCATTCTTCCCGTTTCAAAACCAAGTCTATATATAGTAAGACGTGGATGATCCATGCCAGAGTGGGACGTGTGGAATCGGATTTCCCAGAACGGGGATGTCTTAATCTTGAGGATCGGGCCCTGATTCCCAAGATGTCCTAAGGGTCAATTCGCTCCATTGGCTCTTTATTATCTCGAATATAAAACGCGCGCATGTGTGAATAAATGTTCTTGAAAAAATGCCTATTAGTACCGGTACCGGTACCGGAGTCGAAAAACTGACTTTAATTAATAGAATGTATTTTTTTATTAGAAAAAAGATGTTTTTTCAAAATTGTGTTGTTTCGTTTCGTATTTCTTTTCGTCTAAAAAATTTTAACCCGTTTCGTTTCGTTTCGTGTTTCGTTGCTTAAAATTTGTTTTGTTTCGTTTCGTTTTGTAAAATTTTTTTTTTCTTGTTTCGTCCATCTCTGGTGGCCACCTCCGATTAAGTCATTCGTCATAGAATTACGTCATAAATATAGGATTTTATCGAATATTTTTTCAATTTAATTGAAAAGAATGGGGGCTTACCTTTTAAGAAATATAGTAACCCAAATAGTGCTGGTAAATTTCAAAAATTTCGTTAAGTTTTTCAAGAATTATGGTAAGGTTGCTTTTGAGAAAAGTTATTACTTTATTTATACGAAAATTCAGCCCAAATGGCAGATTTAAAGAAACGCACCAGCACCACCCAATTGGCGCCAAACATTTTGGCGTCGCTGCGCGATAAATTTTCTCAAACCTAATCAAACTAGACTTCAAAATTTCAAGAAATTTGATTAAGTTACAAAAAGTTATGGTATAAAAGTGCGAAAGCAATTTTGCCAAATTTTTGATACTTTTTCGCTCTTAACTTATTATTAGCTGAAAAAATTTTATAAAATTTTGAATGATATTAGAACTTTACAAGAGCTAACGGATGATTTACTAATTTTTTTTTTGCCATACCTGTCAGCCAAGGACATTATTTGTTCATCAATTAAAGGATTGGATGTTCGGCGGTGCCGTTAGGCGTCGACGGGAAAACTTGAAAATTTATGAGTATTTTATTAACAATGTACAATAGCACGAAAATACGAATTTTTGAGAAGCAAAATTTATTTATTCTTTTTCATGCCCATGGCATGTCCTTTGTCATCCCCAAAGCCTTTCAAGGCCCAAAACAATCCTTTGTCATGCCCTACCATTTGTAATACCAATGTACTTGGTCATGCCCCAATTTTGCCCTTTGTCGTGGCCATAACCCAGCACTTTGTTATGCCCTAATTTTACCCTTTGACATGCCAAAATGTTTTTGTCCTTTTCATGCCCATGGCATGCCCTTTGTCATCCCCAAAGCCTTTCAAGGCCCAAAACAATCCTTTGTCATGCCCTGCCATTTGTAATACCAATGTACTTGGTCATGCCCCAATTTTGCCCTTCAAATGTAACGGAAAAAAGTTTGGAAAATTTGCAAAGAATTTGAGCGAGGTGTCCATTAAAACATTATAAACCAATGTAATAGAGTTAATGATGTAAAATAAATTTAAAAAAAACTGATGAAATATAAATAATTTTAATTTGAAAACGAAATAACACTTATTAATATTTTCAAAATGTAATAAAAAAGAATAATAAATTATTGTATATTCGACCAGCATTATCAATTTCAATGAACCTTTCTTATGTTCACTTAATAGACAAAAAAAATTAAATAAAATAATTTTTTTACAGATGGAACAAAAGAATATTTTGCATACAAAATCACCACAAAGAAAACTAATGATTGATTGTCATTCTGTGCTTAAATTATTAAAGCTACTGGCGATAAATTCTTAAATAATTCGGAAATTATAATATAAATTATATGAATTTCATAATTTATGAAACGTTTAAGTCGAATTGAGACCTTTGTTCTAAAATCTATTAATAAATTACTGCTCCAAAAAAGTTTCCCGGCGGCGCCTATATGGCACTGCCGGCTCGCCACCCCACACCCTTTAATTTGGAATATTACAAAAAAGGTATGTCTGGTAATCAAATGGCCAAAAGCGATTTATTTAGCTGCTAAATTATTTTTTCAATAATTACTAAAGCTGAGACTAGAAATGGCCAAAAATTACTTTGTCTTTGGGTAACCGGGTGTCGGACAAAAACAGTACCCAAACCGGGAGTAACTAAAACTGCCTGACCAACAATCG
>JBDPZO010000004.1:3211712-3251472 GCA_039877585.1 Heterodera filipjevi | reverse complement strand
TGGTGGTGCAGATGCCATCGCCCCCGCAAAATGTTACTGTGTTTTCGGCAGCTGAAGCTGTAACGAAGCAGGGTAGGTTCTTTAGCATTGTGAACTTTGGCTCCTCATCTTTTTTCATTGGTTAGGAGCTGACCGCAATGCGCAGTATTGTACCACTGCGCGAGGGAGTAGTGCCCGAAGACGCTCTTCAACTGGGTCGTTCTGGCGTACACCGCAATTTGTTGTCGCTGTTACAGAGGCGCTTCTGCTGGCAGGGGCAAGAGCTGCATCTGTGCGCATACGTATACGCACAGTGGACGCGTGGCCGTTTTGCACAGAAAGCGTACATGTATCAACGGCGGTGCGTGTGGGATACGAGCACCGTGGCAAAACTCCACACACAGGTTGCGCTGTGTGTGGTCAGTTGTTAATGGCCGTTTGTGTGTAGCTGCGCAGTGCGCACAAACAACTATTAAACAGTCACTGCTGTCAAGCGGGCACGCTGGACTGGCTGGGCGGCGTCAATGTAAGGCTTACGTGCTTGACCACCGTGGCAGGGGCACTGGAGGTCGCACGAAGCAGTGACGTGTCATGCTAGTCAGTTTGGTGTGTTCGGGAGATAGCAGACTCATTCGTTCTTCGAGCGTTGGGCGTTCAGTTGGGCCCGGAGCCGAGAGCAGGGGCTAACGTTCGCTATGCGGACAAGAACATAAGCATTACTACGCATGGTCGCAGCCGCCGCCGTTGTAGATTAGCAGAATCAGCAGCAGTAAGATTCTGCTGCCACAGAGCAGGGGCCACAGTAGCGTTTGTTTGTTTCTTGTCGATTCAAAGGGGAGCTGGAGAACAATGTGACTGGTATGGTACGGAACGTTTGGACTTTTAATATTTGATAATTGATGTTCGTATCAATTTTTTGCTTCTTGCCTTATTCTGTTAAAATAAATATTACTTCTTCACTATTTTTCAACAATCACATCTTTGTTGTCAATCGTTTTTTAAACGAGAAAGTTTGTTTATTAATGGGCATTTTTTGTTTCGTTTTAACTTTTTTATTTAATATGAATAACAATCCTACTTTTAAAATTAACATTGTCATCAATGTTAACACTGAGCATGGTTCCTCCTCCTCCTCATTCACATCAGCATCCGCGTCGGAGGCGGCAGGGGCTGTGGTGGCTCAAATTGGAAGCATCTTGACTTCCACAATGAGTGAGTAGCAGATTGAGAGTGCGGTTGCAGCTTTTTTACAATACAATTTTTATTCAGGCAGTGTTCCAATGTTTCCACCGGTATTGAGAAGAAGCAGATCAGCAGGTGAAGCCATGGTGGTGCAGATGCCATCGCCCCCGCAAAATGTTACTGTGTTTTCGGCAGCTGAAGCTGTAACGAAGCAGGGTAGGTTCTTTAGCATTGTGAACTTTGGCTCCTCATCTTTTTTTCATTGGTTAGGAGCTGACCGCAATGCGCAGTATTGTACCACTGCGCGAGGGAGTAGTGCCCGAAGACGCTCTTCAACTGGGTCGTTCTGGCGTACACCGCAATTTGTTGTCGCTGTTACAGAGGCGCTTCTGCTGGCAGGGGCAAATGCGCCCGCGACTTATGTTGCTTCAACTGTTGCTCCTCAAATCAATCGCAGCGCTGAAACTTGTCGTAACTATATTCACCGTTTGCTTGTTGAATTGCATAGCGAAGCAGCGGCGGCGACCGCCACACGTCGCGAAGACAACGACGACAATATCGCCGGTGACCAAACCGCATCGACGTCGACAACGCCGACCATTGGAGGCGGGCAGGGGCCACAGTGGCGTTTGCTGCTCGCCCATCATCAGGTGTTGACAAAGAGCAACCCTGATTGGTATGACGCGGAGCGTTTTGCTCTGGTTGAAGAGGCGTTGTGCAGTAACAAATTCTGAACGTGCGAGACGAGTATTCAGATGAAATTAATTTGATTACATTTATCCTTTTTTTTGGTTGGATAAATTTTGTTAATTAATCTTTTCTTTGTCGTTCACAATAAGTATTATCGCTTTTAATCTTTTGTCCTTTTACCTTTGTTTACGTTTGACTTTTATTTTTCTACCTATAGTAATTGCGAATCAATCGTGGCATTGCCATCAACTTCAATGTTTTGAGGTGTGTAACTAGTCTTTTTTGGTGCTTATTTTGTTCTAAATTAATAAAACAACATATTGCAGGGCATCGACTTCACTTCTATATCCTCTTCCTCAGTGTGTGCATCATTATTATCATCAATCGTCGCCACCATCCTTGGCAGGGGAGCTTCCGCTGCAGCAGCGGTGACGTGGTCACTGTCGTCGACCTCGTTCAACGGGACAGCATCATCATTTACGGCCGCAGCAGTAACATCAGGGCGAGGTGTTTTTTGGTTTAACCAACAATTTATTCTCCTCCATCTCATCCAAATCTTTTATTGGCGGCAGGGGCCAGCTGTATGCTGCGTGTTTCACCGCGGACAACGCTCTGATGATCGACTGATGCGAGATTCGCCTCAGTTTATTGCCATTGTAGTTGAGGCATTTCTTCAGGCAGGGGATGCTCATATGTATATGACTGCTGTTGCTGGTGTTGTTGCTTAAAAATTGAATCGTTTGCGCACGACATGTCGCATGCACATCGGTCAGCTGCTTGCGTATGTCTTCTTATTATCAACATTTTTTTAAATAAAATTTTAAAATTTTAAGGCCGAATTGCGAAGAAGTCACGCTGATATTGCTGCAGTATGAACGACGCAAAACGTTTTGCTGCCATTCGAAAAGGCGTTGCGTAGCGGCAGTTCTGAACGTGTGGCAGGGGCTATATGCCTGCTGTACACTAATGTATGCGCTGCTTTCGGAGAATTTGTTGATTGAGAATTGTTGATGATTGTCTATTGACTTTTTTTTATTCTTATATTATTATTTTTATACATCCCGCTACTATGATTTTTTTTTGTTGCTTTTACATATTGAAATTTTGGATTAAATAAAATTTATCTTTTTTATATCCGTATGCATCACAACTAGATTAGGCACGGTACCGGTATCCGCGGTATTTTCCGGTATACCGTCCGGTATTTTTTCGGTATATACCGAACGGTATACCGACCAAACTTTTTTGTGAATTTCATTATTTTTCGGCATCGGTACTATACCGAAATACCGTACCGAAATATTTAGGGGATTTCGGTATTTTTTCGGCTTCGCTTTTATACTGAAACACCGATCGGTATACCCTACCGAAAAGTCCTAAATACCGCGGTATTTTTCGGTATTTCGGTATAAGTGAAATCTTAGTACTAAACTAGTGACGAGTGAGTTGGAAACTATGCTTCTTATTACACATAATTTTGTACCGTAACAACTATACAATATTAAATTTATGTATTAATAATATTAGCCGAAAATAGGAAAACTTAAGCAGATGATCAAAAATGGAGAGCAAAAATTCGGTTTTACTATTCAAGGAGGGATGGGTTATTAAAAAAAATAGGCGGTTAGCTTTTCAAAAAACGGCTTAGGTTTCCAAGGGGTGGGTTTTCAAAAAAAAACTATGGGTATATTTTCAAGCGGTCCGGAGATGGCACGGTCCGGAAACGGCGGTCCGAAGATGGTGACCCGACCGGAGGTGGCGCTCCGGAGACAATGAAAAAATAAATAAAAGATCCAATTACCGTGGACAGTAAAAAAGAATTTTATTAGTCATTATTACTAAGTTTTTTTTTCTCATGGAATAAATCCGACCCTGATCCGGAATTTTCGGTAATTCCGGGCTCTACTGCAAATAAAAAATAAAGAAAATGCTTTCAAGTGCATTTGCCTTATTACTGGGAACGGAACTTATTTTTCCTAAGAATTTTCATTTTTTTAATTTTTTAGCTAAATCTTAGTTTTGTTCCCGCAATCAATTTGTTATTTTTTAAGATTTTTAAATTACCATATGATTATCGAATGATCAGTCATTAGGACAATTAATATAACATTAATTTGGCTAATTTAAAGTAATTACAAAATGTTGTGCCATCACTGTCCGCCGCTTATTTTAATTCTGCTGCTGTTTGCTGCCTTTTAGTGCGCTGAGTGGGACTCCCGGTTCCCGATTCGGGAAATTTCCCAGGGTCTTCGTGTCCCGGTCTCGGTCCCCGGTTCCCGGGTTTTGTTTCCCGGATTTCGGGAAACTTTAACACTGTTAAAGATGGCTTTGGGGTCAAAGACAGACAAATATTAGTTACACCTTAAAAGTTTTACTTTTTAACAAGGTAAAATAGCGAGAAATTTTAAAAGAATTATTTTTTTTGACACCGAAAATCTTTTTATTGTCAAGTGATCGAGCTCTGTTTTAGGCAAATGCTTGTTTTAAATTTAGAACCATGCATTAAAAATTTGCCTGTTCCTAACTCGGGAAATTGCCTGGGTTTTTCGTATTCCGGTTTCCTTCCCGGTTACCGGGTTGCATTTTTTGTCACGGTTCCCGATTCTCGGTAAAATCATTTCCCGCACAGCTCTACTACCTTTGTGAACTGTGACGAACAATGCGGTGACGGATGGTCGTTCAGCGAGCGTCAATTTGAGGACGGCAGTGACAAAAAGGACTATTTCTGTTACCGTACAATCCCTAAGTAAGAGTATTTTGTTTACTGTAAGCCTAATACCTAGGTTTTGTATTTTTTAATTTTTGCATCATGTGCCCCACAAAGTTGGGTTCTTTTCGGTATTGGGTATCCTAGTCGGGCCCAACATTTCTGATAGGAATTCGGCTATCCGACTGGCCGAACACCAGTCCGATATCTACCGTATAACTCTGATCATTTGAAATGCCAACCCTTTTTAATGACTGTAATTTTGTTTAGGGGCGAGTACACTTGGGAGCGAGCGGAAGAGCAATGCGTCAAATATGGCGAAGAAGCACATTTGGTACAATAAAATGATTGCTTTGAAAATTATTACAGTAACACGAAAAATAGCATTTTTGTTTACAGAAATAAAAGGGCCAAATCATTTTTAACGGCACATTTTTTTGGCACAGATTTCCATCCATTCGGAAGCGGAGGAACGATTGGCTTGCCAAACGTTTTAAGCCCGATTATGAGAGACAATAAGGTGCAGGAGACATTTACAAAGGTAAAGAAAAATAAATGAATTTGGTAATCAGGCTACCATATAGTTTCATCAACATGGTACTGTAGCATTCTATTCTATGGATAAACCATATACTTTTTTCAATTATCCTTAGGCTTTTGGATTGGCATGCGACTGTAAGCCGGTGGATGCCACATTTGGAACACCGTACCATGGCCGCTTTATACAGTCGTGGTCCGATGGGAGCCAGGTTAACTACGGTAGAGCGGAGTATGACGCACCGGGCAGCGGTGCTGGAGGACCATGGCACCGGGACAGCCATATATGTACGCTAGAAACAGGGGAATCAAGATCAGGTTTCATATGGGAGATAAGGGACAATCAAAAAAAGCCCATAGATTTTTAGGAAACGTATTTGGGATCGATTTTTTGAGCAGCCCAATCCTTGGCCTAAACAGTTAGGACAAAACAATTTCACAGACAAACGCTAAAAACTTTCAATTCGCGTCGGCGGATTTTTTGGGAGCTGAAAATGGCTCGCTACTCGAAGATAAATGCCTGTTTCTAATTTCTTAAATGTACATAATGTAAATATACCGTTTTAGACTACAATCATACGCCCATTGAGACGTGTGTGATGAGCTACGCATTCACAGATTATTTTGGTAATGTGAATGAAAGAACAGTCACGTACTGAATACTGTATGTGCCTAGCGGCAGAGTATTTGTGCAGGTATTTGAGTATTAGTTTTGGACAGGTATTTGAGTGTGATTTAATACCGCTCATTAAAGGCTACGGTAATACCATTTTATCCATATGTTTGTTCCACAGTAAACCCGTACGCTTTGACGCCACGGCTGTACAACAAATGGAATGACATGGTGTGTGGCCCTGAGACGGTGCCGAACCCGGCCGACCGACGGCACATCACCGGCACATTGGTGCAGGGGCTATGTAAGATGCGGGCAGTGCCGTGCTAAGATGACGAAGAGAATTGATGACAAGGGAAAGAATGAAAAAATTACTGACAAAAAAAGGCACTTTTATTATTATGGGGTGTATTTTTCCTTAAAATTATAAAAATTTTCCAAATAGGTATACCGTGAAAGTCGGTGAAGCAAAAGTTTCGAGTTGCAGCTTTGCTCTGGTCCAATTTTTGCTAGAGAAAATTTTATATGTACAATTAATCGTACCCTATAATCTAATATTTAAAAAAATAAAAATCAATTTGTTGATTAAAATCATAGACAAAAACAATATTTGCCAAATCTAAGTTCCATTCTGGCACTTTAACGGGGCCTTAACTAAAAACTGAATTGAGATTCGTGATCAGCGACCAAGATAAGCCCAGAAATTATTTTGTTGATATTTTTCATGAAATTTTTATGAAAAATACTTAGGGGACCTAGCTAAATATTGTTTTTTAATTAAAATTATTTTTATTTAGTTATTTTATAAACATATAATAGAAATGGGCACTCGCACCAAAATGACCCCCGCACCAAAACGGCCGCACCAAAATGACCCGCTCCGCACAAAATATGCCACATAAAAAGTGAAAAATATGTACATAATTTTTCAAAATTGGAGTAAAATCGTAAATTTTTTCAATATTCTTTTAATTATTAGAATCTTTTGTTAAAATTGTTGATTTGATACATTTCCAAGTTTTTGGGTCGTTTTTTTAATAGGTAATAAAAAAAAATTTGCCAAATATTTTCAAAAGAGATTGAAATTTTTTGTTTATTGTGGGATATTTTTTTTTTTGAAAATTCTTCAAAAAGTCATGTTTTTCGTGCGTTTCAGGCCCATGCGAGTTCAGGAAAAAATATACTAATCATTTCTATTTTAAAAAGTCTCTTTTTTTGCGTTAGACATAAAATATGCTTCCGATCAAGAATTTTCCGAAATAAAGAACTCCGGCGATGTCGATAGACGTCGCCGAAATTTAAGAATTTGGGTGTATTATGGAACAGATTTTACACCAAAAAAGCCTCATTTTTTGAGTGTTTCGCAAAAAAAACCCAATCAGGAGTCAACTAACTAATCCAATTAATCAAATTAATCCGGAAAAATGTGGTGAAGCCCAAAAACCCGGATTCCGGCTCCGGAAAAATCCGGCCGGATTCCAATCCGGTGGCTAGCACTACTTATTTAGGATTTATTATCTCGAATTTATAAACCATTCATCTTTTTATTCAACAAATTATAAAATAAAAACGGATCTGGAAAGTATTTTTTTAAAATATTATTAAAATTAAAAATCTCAACTCAAAAGCGAAAAACATTCGCTATCCATTAGAAAATAAGAGGAAGAGCGGTTGGCCAAGCGCTCATAAAAAGCGAAATTTCTTTGGAAACTTAAAATTTTAAAAGTTTGCGCCAATAAATGTTCATCTTTTCTATTGTAATAAGTCTCTTTTTTTGCGTTAGACATAAAATATTCTTCCGATCAAAAATTTTCCGAAATAAGAAATACAATGTCAAAAATAATATTTTTCAAACATGCTTCAAAATGTCAAATACATTTTTGTTTAACTATTGCAATTATTAGCTTTCGGCAGTTTTTTTGCCATTGTAATTTGAAAGTTTATGGCTGATCAAATTTGCCTAACCCTATTTTTTATTAACTGGACCAAGTTTTTTGAAATTATGCAGGCATAAAGCTTACCAAGAGCTGTCGAGCCAAAATGGCCACACCAACGTGATCCCGACCGATCGCTTTCTTGGCATTATCATCAAAAAACTAGGGGTTAGGTTTTCAAAAAAATTTAAGGCATAATTTTGACAATTTTAGGCTTGGGCCCCAAACGTTCCCGTGCCCCAAACGTGGGGGCCCATTATCACTGCCATTTTCACTTGTAATAAAAGAATTTTAATGAGGCTTCCCCAAATAACACCTTGGATTTCTTTTTATCTGCTAGCATTGCTTAAAAATGACAAGAAGTTGATGAATTTGATATGTCGGGTTCCATAACAAAGGAGAGGTGAGGTACCCAAGTGACGGTTGGACTTCCGAATGAAACTTACAGGGTAGGTAGATTACCCCCCCCCCCCCCCTTTGTATTATAAAATTTTTTTTTATTTTTGCTAAATGAAGCTTCTGGCCGAGATATGAAGCTTTTCCTTTTTGTCTTATCACTATCATTCACACAGAATGAGAAGCTGATATAAGCGTCTATGGCCTAGTGGTTATGCCGTCCATTCTTTTTTGTCGGGTCCCCAAAAGTCGGGTCCCCAAATGTCGGGTCCCCAAGTTACAAATCCCCAAAAGTCGCACCACGCTTCTATGATAGGGGAAAAACTGCTTTTCAGCAATGTGATTTTGATTTAAAAAATTGCTCCAAAAATGCAAAATTTTTCTACCTTTTTTTCCATTTTTGTTGCACTTTCTTCAAAGTGCGACCATTAAATTTTTTCAAAATAAGACACTTTTTGAAATGTTGTTTAACTGTTTAAAATTATAATTTATTCAATAAATCAAACAATAACAACATATTTCTCTACGCTAAACATTTTTTTTAGCCAATTCTCTTTTTGAAATGAGAAATTAAATTTTTAATTTCCAAAAAGGAAAGGACGGCGGTGCCGACTGAACGGTGCGACTGAACTGAGCAAGAAAAAAAGAACTCCTTTGGACGAGAAGGAAATTATAAGTCCCATAATACCAGTACCTATATTTAAATATTGCCTGAATTTTTAGGAAGAAAAATTCATTTTAGTGGTTGATAATTGCTTGATTTTCTTCAGAAAACATAATCTAAACTTCAGAGTAGGAAATAAGGACAAAATAAGGATCCTATGCTCAAATAAGGACAATCCTTATAAATAAGGACAAATACGATCCCTGCATTTGAACATTAGTCAAACCAAATCACTTATGTTAAAAGCAAATAAAATAGATGATTTTCAGTCTTTCCGGTCTTCTTTTTTTTACCCTAAAGATTTTTAGGTTTTGTTTTGATACTTAGAAATAGTTTATTCAAAATCTTTCACACACTTCGAGCTATTTCATTTCCTTATTTGGCCATAGTTTTTATCGGATATTCCCATTGATATACGCACGCACATTCATCAAATATTTAATAATAATGAACGCGCCTCCGTCTCCGAATGCGAATGCCTTGATTTTGGAGGCACAGGACGACTTTGCATTGAATTTGCTGCGTGAGGTGTCCAAGAACGGGCGTTCGTCCATTGTGTCGCCCTTTTCGGTTGCTACCGCTCTGGCCATGGCCTACGCGGGAGCCAAGGAAACGACGAACGAACAAATGGGACAACTTTGGCCAAAGGTGATAATTCGGCTGCGGAATTGGAATTTAAAATTTTAAGGGATCGCCGGATTAATTCCGTTTTTTATTTTTTTGTGTTGGTGTGGGATTACGTGATTTAGGTTTTTATATTGTAAAAAACGTTTTTTAACACTAATAACATTTTTTGGTAATGCGAAGGACGGTGCCCCTATTTTCAAAAAAAAGAATCAAGTGTCGCGGAAACCGATTACCGGGGGGGGAGGTCTCAAGTGTCGCGGAAACCGATTAGGGGGGGGGGGGGGTATTTTGGCTATGAAAAAGGCATACCTAAATTTCAATCCAACAAAAAAAAATTTAAATAAAATCACCCAACATTACGGGGGACAACTTTGCGAGCGTTGGGACGTCCAAGGTTTTGAATTTATGGGAGAGTTGGGCATCAATTACACACACTAAAGTATATTGGGCCAGGAATTTTGGAAAACCCGAGACCGGGAAATGGGTCAAAACGCGCTTATCGATAAAAATCCAGGACCGGGACTTTGGAGCTGCGGTAGGCCAGTTCACTCTCTTTAAAATATCGTTGGGCGCACCGACAAAATATGGACTAAACCAAACCCGACAAAATCTCAACTTGATAAAATCCCAATGAAATTCCTAAAAGTTTTATATTTTCTTTAAAATAATGACGCGTCTTTATTGAATCAATTTTTTCAGTTAAGGTTGAGTCGAGATTTTTGTACTTCCGTGTTATGTTACACCCCTTCAAAAATTTTTTTTTCAAAATTTTGGGTTTTCATAGTTGCTGATCATGAATATGATATTTGTTTTAACATTTGAAGACACTTGATCATAGATTTGGCATAGTTATTTTTGCGAGTTCTTGTGCCAGGGCGCTAAACGACAAAATGTTGATGAATTTGATGAGATCTTCCGCAATATTGTTGCCTTTATGCTCTCTGTTGCATGCTTTATTTAAAATTGACGTTTTCAAAAATCATAGATAGATATTTTGTCAAATCGATGATTGGTGTCTTCAAATGTCAAAACAAACATCATTTATATCAGCGCCCTTGAAAACCTCAAATTAAAAATTAAAAAAAAAAAATTTTTTTTTGTTCTGACAATATATGAGTTTTTTGCCTGAAAATTTTGAAAAGTACCGTTTTCAACTGTAACAATGAATAAATTGTGTGTCAATTTAATGCAATTTATTTATCTATAAAAAATGCGATTTTGATTTTTTTGCACTGCAAAAATGTATTTTTTTTTCTTCAATATTTTCGTAAAGATTTTGGACTTTTTCGCTATGTTGGTCTCGCCTTTTTCGTAAATATTTGTTTAAATATTTTGTGATTTTTTTGAAAATATTAGTAGCATCCCCTAACAAGAATAAAATTGTAAATTATATCTTACGTTTTCTCTCTCAGAAAATCGACGACTTTGTGGAAAAAGCAACCCATGGCAAAATCCGTGAGCGTGACCTGATCCAGCCTGGTGTTCTGGACGAAATGACCCGGTATTTTATCCTTTTCCAATAATTTCTTTTTTGTTCAAAAATTCGCATAAAATTTTTAGTTAACTTTAAAAAGGTTTGCTTTGGCTTTTAGTTTGGTGTTGACCGATGCAGTTTACTTCAAGGGCAACTGGGCGGACAAATTCAACTCGGAAAACACCAAAAAAGAAGCCATTTTATATTGACGAACATAACACCAAAGAGGTGGGCGATTAATATACATATTTTCGGGTGGTTCAATTGAGTCCTTGACATTAATATTTAACACTTTCCTGTGTCTACCAGACAACAAAATTATGTTAGAAGCTATTGAAGGAGTTTTTCAGATTTTACAAATGATAGTAATTGCTCTTTTTCAGGTGCACATGATGCACAAAATGGCCAATTTTATCTATTTTGAGGATGCCCAGGTCATAAATCTGTTACTTTCAATTTTTTCCTTTCTTAATGCATTTTTTTTGGGGTGTACAGTTCAAACTTCTCGGCATGCCTTACCAAGGTGCCGATGTGTTCATGTTCGTGTTGTTGCCGAAAGAACCGTTTGGCTTCGTGAAAGTACTGTCCAATTTGAACGGCAACACTCTGTTGGAACTTATCAAAAAACGAGACAAACGTTATGTGCAGGTAAATAATTGTGACGGAAAAGGTCATATTGCGGAGCAGCTTCTTCCTCCCCTCCCCCCCCCCCCCCCCCACCGAACTCCTCCCTTTCAACCAGTGTTTTTAAATGAGGTTGATTAGAACATTTTTTAGGTTTTCAAAAAACTTAGGGTTTAATTTTTTCAGTAAAACTAAGAGGCTGGTTATTTTTACTAAAAATGGCATTTGATTTTGTTAATTACCTCCACACCTTTTTTTCTCAGGTTGTTTTGCCCAAATTCAAATTGGAGTCCACGCATGAACTGAACAAACCGTTGGCCAATTTGGGCATGGCCACCGCTTTTTCCGACTTGGCCAATTTTGAGGGCATTACTGAAGCGGAACCGTTGAAATTAGCAAAGTGGTGCAGAAGGCGGTCATTGAGGTGCGGTGATGTCCAACAAAAATAACATTTATTTGGGATGCTATAGTTGCGGATGCTCATTTATCTTAACATTTTTTTTGCTGGTGTTGGAAAGGGAAGATGCTAACATTCCCACTTACCGTATTGTATCGTAACAACTTGCCCTCACAAAGCCAGGGACACAACCTTTTTTGTAAACATCTTTTTATCGCTTTGTTTTGGGAATTTGAAATTTTTGACACTCAATGTTAAAGATTCCTCCTTTTTAACAAAAAATAGTTTTAATTGTTGGTCAAATTCTTTCTTTTTAATTAGCCATGGTGGGAATTTTGATTTATTTTTAGGTTGAAGAAGAGGGTATTTATGCTGCAGCACTCACCCGCGGAGCAGCAGCTAATTTGATTTTGTCGCTAATCATCCATTCATTGTCTTTGTGACTCGCCATAACTTGGTGCTTTTCACCGCAATTTTCCATGGATAATTTTTTCATTTATTGTGCTGATTGTTCAATTGTCTTTCTCTGCATTATTTCTTTCCTTTTTGTCTACGGTCATAAATTGTGAAATTAACGAAAAATTGTTTTTCTTTTACTTTTATTGGTGATATTTTTATTGTTAGTCTATTGGGCCGTCCTCTCCCGAATTTGTGGCCGACCACACCTGAAAACAGGTCAGATTCGAGCTAATCGTAACAAGTTACCCTAGAATTGGTTTTTTGAGTCTGAAGAACTTTTTTTTTAAAAAGTGGTCGGTACATTAACCAAATTACCAAAGGATTACCGGATAAAAATAAGCACTGTTGGATAAAACCGGAGAGTAATTTTAAAGGAATAAAAATTAACAAAATTCATTATAAAAAGAGCCAGGATAAATATGTGCTAAAAAATAAACAAAAGCCGAAATGTTATTGAAAATGTGACTATTTTTTCATCACGAAATCTGTTTTAGATGTATTTTTCAATTTTAAATTGCTGCACACGCTTCGCGCGGATGGTCAACCGAAAGTGTTCATAGGTTATAATTTTGAAGGAGACGAATTCCAATGGACGCACTCAAAGCGGTGAATGCTTTTTAAAGAATATTATTTTGACAAAAATTAAGGAGTAGGATTTGGATTTTCACCTGCTTGACATGGGGTTTGCATTAAAAATTTCTTTTCCCAGAGTCCTGGTCTGATTTAAAATACCCGGGGTCAGAACCCCTTACACCCTCTGACAGAAACCGGTCTTTTCCCGGTCCTTATTATTCGAATTAATTCATTAATCCTTTTGTCTTCTTTAGTCCTGTTTGAATGCCACAACTTCCGTCAGTTTCATCATCCTTTCTCCGTTACTTTCGTTGGTCCATTTGACCAATATGCATTAAAAATTGAGAATTAGGGTGAAAACTTAGTCAAAAAAAAAAAAAATTTTCCCATAATTTTACACTATCTTTTTGAGCCAATATTTTTTGTCCATAATCACATAAAAAAGAGTTAAAAATAAGAAAATGTTTTTTTGAGAATTAAATTATAGACAAAAAATTAAATTTTAAGTGGCCAATTATTTGAGAAATCTCCATTCTTAGGGGTATACTTTTTTTGAAAAAAGCCTAAATATGCACGAAAACTGTTAAGTGCTATTATTATTGTTTTTTTTTTTGCTCATTTCAACAATTTTTAGTCATTTTGTCGTTCTCCGGTGAAGGACAATTGAGAAAGAATGGACTAAGAACAGAGAATAGACAAAATGAGTTTCTGTTGTTTGTTTTTTTGTTATTTCCGTTGGCATCCAAATAAATAAATTGTCATTACATAAAATATGAGGGAAAGATGAAGAAAAAAAACTCGGATTTTTAGTGACTAAATATCCTTAAATTGTTACAAAAACTATAATTAAATTAATAGTGAAAAATTACAAAATTAGTTTTTTTATTCGAATGGTTTAAATTATTGCCATAGGGATTTGAAGTATATGTGCTTTAAATGGTCTGAAGATTTTTATATTACATGAAAATTGTTTGGAGTATCCTGACAAAAACAACAGCAGAATGCAACGGCCTAAGTGTTGTGATTAGAAAATAAAATTAATATATGCTAAATATCGAAACGAATCAGTTCCGTCCAAGCCTACATTCGATTGTATAACCTTTTTCTAACTTACTCAATTTTTCCAATTTTGGTATCATTCAAATGCCCTACGTGTTTATAAGCTTTAATTAAGCAGAAGCTCAATGATTAATCACATCATAAAAAAGTAATTTAAAATTTGCAAAAAGACAATTCTTGTAAATTTTAATACATTATTTTTTTGTAAGTTAGTTAGTTGGGAAAGAAAAAAGTTGGGCTCTACTGCAGTTTACGCGTCCAATCAACTAAAATTCGCTTTTAAAAGCTAGAGGGGTTGGGTTTTCAAAAGAACTAGGGGGTTCGTTTTCCAAAAAAAAACTAAAACCTAGGTTTTCAAAATGTTTTTATTTTTAAGCACTTTGACATTGCGCAATTGTTGCGCGACTTGCGCTACCAACGAATGTGCCTGGTGAAGAATGCCGGCCAATACAAATTTGTCTACGATTTGGCCACATTTTATGAGCGCAAATTGCGACTTGTCTGATCAGCAGAGATTGTGGAATCATGACCATTCCTTCCGACAAATTGATCACCATCGATCAAGCGACCGATCATTTATTATAATTTTATTTATTTTTGCTTATTATTTTTTAATATATTTTCCGGGACCAAAAAATGCCATTTCATTCTTTTTATTTATCTGTATGTTATATGTTAATGAAGAAGTTGTATGAGCGTGTTCAGCATCACAACTTTCGAATAACAGAGGCAATTCGGGTCTTTTCTTTGAAATTGACGAAAAATTTTATTTTGTAGGCATTAAAAATATGTTGAGACCTGAATTGGTTTCTCTGCCTGTTTTTATGTTGCACCAAATTCGCTTCCGATCCGAGTGCCGGATGGTCCGAGTGCCGAATAGAAAAAACAGTCTGAGTGCCGAATAGAAGAGAAAAATGTCTGAGTGCCGAATAAAAAATCACTTGTTCAACTTTTAATACGAAATTTTCAAGACAATTATTCGGCACTCGGGCGTTCGGCAGTCGGGCATTTTTTCTTCTATTCAGCACTCGGACTGCTTTTGTTCTATTCGGAACTCGGACCATTCGGCACTCGGACCAGTAGCCGTATTTATTTCTATAATAGCGGTAGGGGTCACGTTAGTCGGGCCGTTTTAGTCGGGAAATTAAAATTTTTCTTCAGGTAGAAATTAAAAAAAAAACTTAATAAAAATGATTTTCAGGCCCTAAGCTTCAAGAAAAAATGAAATTAACGTAAATGTTTTTCGGTCTTTCAGAATTTGTTGAAAATTTTATTTCTTGAAACTTATATCTTGAAAATAATTTGAATGGGTTGTCTTGAAATCTGCTACATGAAAAAATTTTTGAAATTAAAAAAATTGAGCAAAAAATTAAAAATCATTAATTTGCAAAAAAATTTTAAATAAAAAATATAAAATTGCCAATTTCACTGAATTTTTGAATAAATCTAGTCAAACCTTTCTCAGAACCAATTAAATTAAACAAACTTCGTATTGTAAGATACCCCTTGAAGTACTCTATTACTATGTTAAATTTCAAAAAATGCAGCTAAAAAACTGGAAAAATTGCCATAATTGAAAAATTTAATTAAATTTTTTAAATTTGTATATGTGATAAAGCCAATCAAGAGCTATTGTATGATACCAAGATTGTTTAATTTGGGCGGTTCTGAAAAAATTATGACAAGATTTAGTCGAAAAATCAGTGAAATTGGCAGTTTTAAGAAACGCACCAGCACCCACTGAAATGAGCTGCTCCGGTATTTTTAGCGTGAGTTCATTTCAGCGTGAGTGTTTTTTTGATTTTCTAATGAGCGGGTGCGTTTTATAAACGCAGGGAGAAGTTTGGACATCGTCGGGAAGTTTGGGCACCAGGAAATTCAAGATAGGAGGAAAACACGAGTGAAAGAAAATAAAGCCAAATAGGACAAACGAGAACCAAGAAAATAAACATGTAAGAATGACAAGACCAATAAGGTAGAAGAAGTGTCACAATGGGCGTTTCGTAAAAAGGCCATTTTTATAAATTGTTTGACAAAAAACTCCTCATAATTTTGCTCAAAATGAACCTAATTTAACAATCTTGGTACCGTCAGATAGCTTTTGATTGGTTCTATTAGTCTTCCAAAATCCAGAAAATTTCATTGTTTTAAGAAAAATATGACAAAAAAATCTTTTTTTGTTTTATCTTTGACAGCCACAACTTTCTTATAACTTAATGAAATTTTTTGAAATTTGGAAGCTAATTGAGCTAACTAATAGCTATCGGGCAATACGAAGTTGCGCTTGACTGTATGTGAGATTTCTTCATCAATTTTAACTAAACATTAATTTTCGCTTTTTGAAACCTGGATAACCTGACAGCATTAAATTTTAACTCCAATTTAAAATTTGATTATATTTTATAATGATACACTTTTGTACACTTAATTTTATTTATTTAAATTTTTAAATTTCTGAGTACAAGGAAAATATATTGCAAAACAACGAAGTGAATGACCATCGCTGAGAAAGAGAACTTACAACACTGCAGAATAACGTAACGATTACAGTATCGGATTTTTTCAGAAACACAGTACGAAATAGTCGACAGAGTAATCATGGAAAAGCAAATAATTATGCACCTCTGATCGAAGAAGGAATTTGAAGGACGGTCTAATAAATGTGAGAGTGATCTGGCCTATGGTAGTGTGCTGGCGCTTTTTGTAAATCCGCCAGAACATTCGTAAATATGATACTGCCCAGCCCCTCCCACGAAAACCTTTGAAAATCCATCATTTTTAAACAAACTTAAAGAAAAAATTTATAAATATAGAAAAATTAAATTTTAATTAAAGTCAAGAATTTTTCATTAAAGTAGCAAGAATCCACAAATGCCGAGGTATGCTATGTACAACAACAATTTGTAACAGGAATTGTCGCACAAATGATATACAATTGAGTACAGGCAGGGCATTTACAGTACCTTTTTAGGGATACAATTTCTCGTAACTTAACGTCCTGAAGAAGTGAAAAAAAAAACCTATGATTAGGCATCTCGAACATCATATTCGTGGTCAGTACCCTTGAAAATCCCTAATTATTAAATTTTAAAAAATCTTGAGGGGATGTAACATTAAACCGGAAGTACCGAAAATCATTTTGTTATGCTGGCACAAATCTCACCATTGATTGACTAAATTATATTTAATATTTATTTTGTTTCATTTCATCAATAACACAGGCAGGCATAAAAATAGTTGGAAAATGACTTTATTTCACTGCAATTCCAATCAAAATGCATTTAAATATTTATTTTTTATGTTTTTAATAAAATTGGGGCAACCAAAAATGTTGGAAATGTCAAATGGAGGTATAAATTAAATAATAAATGAAGATTTAAAGAAATTCTTATAGATATACTCAAATTTGGGCATCAATTGGTGGACTCGGCATCATCATCAATTTTGCTGAAAGGAATAAATTCGGGAACATTTAACGGTGATTTGGCATTTGAATGGATTAACAAATACGCATTTGGCATTTTGTGTTCAAACGCAAAATTTAAAATTCAATTTGATGCAAATTTTGAAGATGTACACAAAAGTTTCTGTGGTCTATTGGAAAATTGCAAAAACATTGAAGAAGCAGCGGAAAATGTGCAGAAATTAGCCACAAATTTGCTGAAAAGCTTCGATATTAATGGACTAATTGGTGAAAAAGGCCAAAAATTGCCAAAAAACAAATTTCTGACTGAGCAAAACCAAGCAAAAGTCGAACAACTGTTGGAAATAGCCAAAATGTCAATATGCTCATTTTTGACCATTCAAAAGGTGAAAATAATATACATACAATCTACCTACCCTATTGGATTGGTTTTGCCACTTTCTTTTATGCCGAAAAGATTTTTGGTACTTTTTTCCCATAGCAATATTCCAATGCCAATGTTACGGTAGTGCCATCGCCTCCGAATGGACGACGACGCAGAAAACGTATGCAATCAGAAGGCCAAACAGACCGAACAGGCTTTGATTCAATTGTTAGTCAAACGGTGAGTATGAAAATGGCAAATGTCGCTGAGATGTATTAAAAGCCATGTCACCACTTTACGACATATTTGCACTGAGTCATACCACGGAGCTAATCTGCTGGATATCGTGACTGAACAATTCGACAGTGGACAATCCGACATTAAATTCGACAGTGAACCCAAATTAAAAAATATTTTCCTGTCAAAAAATATAAGAATTTTCTTTTTTCGATTATTTCTGATCACTGGTGCCCATTCCCATCACTTGGGATTTCTGGGTCTTTTACTTTTATTTGTTTTCCTCAATCACATTATTCGGCTCTTTTGGCCTATAAATCTTATCATTTTTCTCATTTTTATCTGTGCTAGGTCGTTTCTTAAATTCTGTTTCTATGGGCGTTTCTTAAATCCGCCATCCCCCCTCCGCCGAGAATTTTTTTTAAAAATACGAATTTTTAAGAAAATTTTCAAAAAAAAAAAATTAAGAAAAAACATAAATATCTATTTCTAGCGGGATCTTTTGTAATTCGAAATTTTGAAAGCAAAAAGTATTGAACGAACTTTTGAAAAAAAATTCTAAATATTTAAAAATTTTGGAGATTTTTTTATTTTTATTTTTTTTTTGATATTTATCTTTTTTCTTGATTTTTATTTGAAACTTTCTTAAAACTTTGTAAATTTTAAAAGAAATTTCTCGAGTAGAGGGGATGGCGGATTGAAGAAACGCCCATAGTGGCGGATTTAAGAAACGCACATAGTGGCCGATTTAAGAAACGCACATAGTGGCGGATTTAAGAAACGTCCTAGCACGAATTTTATTCACTATCGGATTGGCCACTGTCGAATTGTCCGGGAGCCGCTGGATACATTAGCGAATTCTCTTGGGAAAAAATAAAACGGAGTCTTTCTTTTTTATAAAAAATGCAACCCGGGTGTCCCAGTATACCAACGCGGTTGATTTTTCTACCATTTGCCAACAAATCTAATTCAATCCTTAGCAGACCGCTGCTGACATTCCACAACAACAAAATTGTCCAATCAGTGGAAAGTGTGTAACGTGGACCGCACTTTGTTGTGTTTGTGGTGTTGGCATTGTTTTCATGGCACTTCGTCTGACAACAGCTAACAATGCGATTTTCTTCCTTTTCTTTGCTGCGCTTATTCTCTTTTTTCTTACATGTTTTGGGCTTTTTGTTCTTTATTGTTTCTACCCATCCCAAGTGTAAGAGGATAATTGGATTATAATATTTCCCGCTTATAAGTGAGTGTACCCTGAATTTAGATGTACTCAATCCTTGAACAGAAATCAAAGATTATGAGATTGATTTAGGATATAAAATGAGGAATGATCAGGCCCCAAATAGCTAAAAAATTATTAAAAATCTAAATCTTTCACTAAAAACCTTGTGAATTTTTTCTTAAGGAAATTGCCAGAAAAAAATTTTACCTTTTAAAAAGATTATTAAATATATTAGAAATTTTTTTATGGGTTTAAAATTCTTTGATGAAAAATTCTCGACTTTAATTAAAATTTAATTTTTCAATATTTATAAATTTTTTCTTTAAGTTTCTTAAAAATGATGGATTTTCAAAGGTTTTCCTGGGAGGGGCTGGGCAGTATCATATTTACGAATGTTCTGGCGGATTTACAAAAAGCGCCAGCACACTACCATAGGCCAGATCACTCTCACATTTATTAGACCGTCCTTCAAATTCCTTCTTCGATCAGAGGTGCATAATTATTTGCTTTTCCATGATTACTCTGTCGACTATTTCGTACTGTGTTTCTGAAAAATCCGATACTGTAATCGTTATTCTGCAGTGTTGTAAGTTCTCTTTCTCAGCGATGGTCATTCACTTCGTTGTTTTGCAATATATTTTCCTTGTACTCAGAATAACGCATTATCAGACTTTCAGTAGATAATCATTTAATTAAAAATTATGTTAAACAAATTCTTATTTGTAATAATTAATTTTGGATATCTAAATTAATTTAAAAATTTAAATAAATAAATTAAGTGTACAAAAGTGTATCATTATAAAATATAATCAAATTTTAAATTGGAGTTAAAATTTAATGCTGTCAGGTTATCCAGGTTTCAAAAAGCGAAAATTAATGTTTAGTTAAAATTGATGAAGAAATCTCACATACAGTCAAGCGCATCGTATTGCCCGATAGCTATTAGTTAGCTCAATTAGCTTCCAAATTTCAAAAAATTTCTTAAGTTATAAGAAAGTTGTGGCTGTCAAAGATAAAACAAAATTGTCATATTTTTCTTAAAACAATGAAATTTTCTGGATTTTGGAAGACTAATAGAACCAATCAAAAGCTATCGGACGGTACCAAGATTGTTAAATTAGGTTCATTTTGAGCAAAATTATGAGGAGTTTTTTGTCAAACAATTTATAAAAATGGCCTTTTTACGAAACGCCCATGGTGACACTTCTTCTACCTTATTGGTCTTGTCATTCTTACATGTTTATTTTCTTGGTTCTCGTTTGTCCTATTTGGCTTTATTTTTTTCATTGAAAGATTTATTCCGATTTTGGCAGCGACGAACTGGGATACTCCCGACTTAAAGTGATCAAAACCCGACTTTGCATTCCTGATTAACCCTACCCGTTTAGTCGGTAGCCTTGATCAAGATTCTTCTAGCCGCTGTCCATCATTTTGTTTTTTAATCCCTTACTGTATCACATTACCTAATTTACAGTACATACAAAATTTTCTGTACTAAAAATTAGACCAGAGCAAAGTTGCAACTCGAAACTTTTGCTTCACCGACTTTTACGGTATACCTATTTGGAAAATTTTTATAATTTTAAGGAAAAATACACCCCATAATAATAAAAGTGCTTTTTTTTTGTCATGTAATTTTTTCTCATCTTCCTCCTCCTTATTCTTTTCCTTGTCATTCTCTTCGTCATCTTAGCACGGCACTGCCCGCTTCTTACAAAGCCCCTGCACCAATGTGCCGGTGATGTGCCGTCGGTCGGCCGGGTTCGGCACCGTCTCAGGGCCACACACCATGTCATTCCATTTGTTGTACAGCCGTTCGGGCGTCAGAGCGTACGGATTTACTGTGGAACAAACATTTGAATAAAATGGTATTACCGTAGACTTTAATTCGCGGTATTAAAGCACACTAAATACTTGTGCAAACACTAATACTCAAATAGCTGATATAAACTAAAAATTATACAACTGATATGCAATACCGTATAATCTGGTATTACCGTAGCCTCTAAAGAGCGGTATCAAATGACAATCAAATACTTGCCCAAACTAATACTCAAATACCTGCACAAACACTAATGATATACAACTGGTAAGCAATACCGTATTTGCCATTAGGCACATACAGTATAATAAATACGTGACTGTTCATTCAAGCACATTACCAAAATAGTCTGTGAATGCGTAGCTCATCACACACGACTCAATGGGCGTATGATTGTAGTCTAAAACGGTATATTTACATTATGTACAATTAATAGATTAGAAACAGGCATTTTTGATTAACCGAGCTATTTTCAGCTTTCAAAAAACTGGCCGTATGCGAATTTAAAGTTTTTAACGTTTTTCTATGAAATTGTTTAGGCGGCCTCAAAGATAGGGCTGCCCGACAAAATCGACCCCGAATACGATGCCGACTTAGGGTCTTTTTTTCGAAATTCGGCATTTACCCGATCTAAACGCAAAATTTCACCCGTCACAGTCAGTCCTATACCGCAATAAAGCAATTTATACTTCTTTTTTTTCTAACAAAACTTTTCGGTAAATACCCTATTCGCACTATTTTCGTTTCGTTTACGCTGTTTCCTTTTTTCTATGTTTACTACATATAGTATGAAACGGGGTATCGTCCTTTTGGTGCTAGGTTGATTCACAAAAAGTGCAAATTTTACTGAATTTTCGACTAAATTTAGTCCTAACTTTTCTCAGAAGCAACCAATTTAAACAATCTTGTATATAGTACGACCGCCATTGAATTGCTCTATTAGCTTGATAAATTTCAAAAAATTTCATCTATTTTTTCATAAGTTACGGCCAAAATAGTGGAAAAAATGCCATAACTTAAGAAAAACTTCATAAATTTTTAAAAATTTAGCAAGCTAATAGACTAATTCAGAGGCTATTGTACTATACCAAGATTGTTTAAATTGGTTGCTTTTGAAAAAAGTTATGAGTTGTTATACTCAAAAATTACGTAAAATTTGCACTTTTTGTGAATCGACCAACCACGGTCCTTTTTATTTGCCCCTCCCGAACCGGGTCATTTGATTCGGAGAGTTTTTTAAGATATGAAAAAAATTTACTAGTATCTGACTTGTTTGCAGTTTTCAAGTTGTAACTTTTTTGCTTTAATCATTCAGAAAACATACAATTTTGGTTGTTTTTTGAAAAAAAAAATTAAATTTCTTATTCCCCGATCGGGGTCCCCGATCCCCGACAAATTTGACCGTCCCCGACCCGATCCCCGACATTCCATCCCCGGCGCTCCCCGATCCCCCACATTCTTGTCCCCGAAGTGTCGGGGCCGAACCCTAACCTAAACCCAGGCTCATGTTGGCCTTTGACGTACTTGGCTGTCCCGGTGCCCATGGTCCTCCAGCACCGCTGCCTGGCGCGTCATACTCCGCTCTACCGTAGTTAACCTGGCTCCCATCGGACCACGACTGTTTGAAGCGGCCAAGGTACGGTGTTCCAAAGGAGCCATCCATCGTCTTACGTTTCATGCCAATCCAAAAGCCTGAGGAAAATTGAAAAATGTATACAGTTTATCAAAAAGCGTACAACATACAGTAACATTTTGATGAAACTATATGGTAGCCTGATTACCAAATGCATTTCGTTGCTTTACCTTTGTAAATGTCTCCTGAACTTTCTTGCCTTTCATAATCTTGCTTGAAACGTTTGGCCAGCCAATCGTCCTCCGCTTCCGAATGGATGGAAATCTGTGCCAAAAAAAAGGTGTCATTCCCATTGATATTTGTACTTCTGATTACTGTCCCACAAAAAGTGGTACTGTTTTACTGTAACAATTTGATAAAGCAATTATTTTATTGTACCAAATGTGATCCTTCGCCATATTTGACGCATTGCTCTTCCGCGCGCTCCCAAGTGTACTCGCCCCTAAACAAAATTACAGTCATTAAAAAGGGTTGGCATTTCAAATGATCAGAGTTATACGGTGGATATCGGACTAGTGTTCGGCCAGTCGGATAGCCAAATTCCTATCTGAAATGTTGGGCCCGACTAGGATACCCAATACCGAAGACAACCCGACTTTGTGGGGCACATGATGCAAAAATTAAAAAATACAAAACCTATGTATTAGGATTACAGTAACCAAAATACACTTACTTAGGGATTGTACGGTAACAGAAATAGTCCTTTTTGTCACTGCCGTCCTCGAATTGACGCTCGCTAAACGACCATCCGTCACCGCATTGTTCGTCACAATGCACAAAGGTAGTAGGGCTGTGCGGGAAAAGATTTTTTGCCGGGCGGGAATCGGGAACCGAGACGGAAAATGCTACCCGGGAACCCGGAAGGAAACCGGGATACGAAAAATACGGGAAATTTCTCGAAGTCGGGAACCGGTAAATTTTTAACGAATGATTCTAAATTTAAAAAAAGCATTAATTCGTACGACAAATTTTAAATGACAAAATTTTGTTTTTCCCATGCCTCGCCGATTACGGACTTCGAGAAATATGGAAATTAAAAAAAAAAAGTTTGCTTTGCCTAAAACAGAGCTCGATCACTGAACAATAAAAAAGGTGTGGCTAATGTTTTTCTGTCTTTGACCCCAAAGCCATCTTTAACAGTGTAATAATTTCCCGAAATCCGGGAAACAAAACCCGGGAACCGGGGACCGAGACCAGAACACGAAGACCCCGGGAAATTATCCGAATCGGGAACCGGGAATCCCACTCAGCGCACTAAAAGGCAGCAAACAGCAGCAGAATTAAAATAAGTGGTGGACAGTGATGGCACAACATTTTTTAATTACTTTAAATTAGCCAAATTAATTGTTATATTAATTGTCCTAATGACTGATCATTCGATAAAACCATATGGTAATTAAAAAATCTTTAAAAATAATCAAACTGATTGCGGGAATAGTTAAATAAATTAAAAATTGCTACAACCCTAATTAATGCATTGATCCTACATAAATTATTTATTTTTAATTTTAATTATTTATTGTAAATTTATTTTGGCGTTATTACAATTTTTTTTCATAGAAAATAGATAATATTAATTTTGAATGACAAAATTTTTTAATTTAGTAGAATTTATAGCATTCAAATCTAATAAAAAATGGCCCTTAACAAATTTATCAAAAAAAATTTTGTTTCCCAATTATATTATAATTCGTTGGGCAAAAGAAATCAAAATTGTTTAATAGCTTAATAAATAAATTTTCTTAAATACTCCTTTTTATTTGTTTTCAAATGTTCCAAATAAATTGGCCAATAATTGTGCGAAAGAGAAAAAAGGAGGCCAATTTTATTTGAAAAATTTATTTGTTGTAAAGCCCCGAATTTTCCGATTTTAGCAATTCTATGAACGAAGCTGAAGAGATTTTATACAAAATTAAGACTTAGCATAAAAATTTCAAAAATGAAAATTCGTAGGAAAAATTAATTTCCGTTTCAAATAATAAGGCAAATGCATTTGAAAGCACTTTCTTTATTTTATTTTTTTTTGCAGTAGAGCCCGGAATTTCCGCAAAATCCGGATTTTTTCAAATTTTGAGGGGGTTTTTTTTAGTTTTTTATTACACTAAGCACTAGTTAAACAAACAAAAACTGAAATATTCTGGCTTGAAAGAGTTAATTTAATATAGGTTTTCCAGGGAACAGGACGACTCGCCGACGGACGACTCGCCGACGCCGACTCGCCGAGGGACGACTCGCCGATAAGATGAATCGCCGACGGACGACTCGCCGATAATATTCAAAAAAATTAAATAAAACAAAAGGTTGATTAAGACAGTATTTCTTAAACAAATTCAGCGCAAATAAATAATATGCGCCAAGTCGCGCAAGTATGTCATAATGTTTTCAATGAATAATTTTACTCCTTGTGAGAATCCGTTCATCTGCTTATTGCTTATTGTATCTGGTCCTGTTTGATGGCCCTTCCTGGCCACGGACATTTATTCACAATGCGCATCTATGCCTTTCTGTTTCTTTCTCAAATGACCACTGAATCTCCAAATATGCGTGTGAGCATAGCCAAAAAAATTTAATGTCCGATTGCAAGCTTCGGCATTCCATTTAAATTCGTTGAAAAACAGAAATGCTATTATGACATACTTGCGCGACTTGGCGCATATTATTTATTTGCGCTGAATTTGTTTAAGAAATACTGTCTTAATCAACCTTTTGTTTTATTTAATTTTTTTGAATATTATCGGCGAGTCGTCCGTCGGCGATTCATCTTATCGGCGAGTCGTCCCTCGGCGAGTCGGCGTCGGCGAGTCGTCCGTCGGCGAGTCGTCGTCGGCGAGTTGTCATGCACCCGGTTTTCCAGGTGTCAAGGCAACTCGTACAAAGACAACTCGTACAATTTCAGATGGATGTGGCCATAACTTTTTTTTTTGGTCAGCCAAATTCTTCAAATTGGTATCATACGAATGCTCTTCATGTTTAGAAGCGATTATTAAGCAGAAGCCAAGCGATTAAGCATCTTAGAAAAAAGTTATAATTTATAAATTGCGAAAAAGTCTGCTTTTGTGAATTTTTATGCTCTTTTAATAATAACTTATTTGTGAGATGCTTAATTCCTATCTTCTGCTTAATCATCGCTTCTAAACATGAAGAGCATTCGAATGATACCATGTTGGAAGAAATTGGCTGACTTAAAAAAAAGTTATGGCCACATCAACTTAAAATTGTACGAGTTGCCATTGACCCGTTTTCCAGATGAAATTTTTCATAAGGCTCATTTGGCTGACAGCGCTTTGATATCCTATAAAAAAAAATGAGTAAAAATGACCAATAATCCTTTTTTATTGTCAACGGTAATTTGATCTTTTATTTATTTGTTTTTTAATTTTTAAAAAAAGAACCTAATTATATAAAAAATATGACAGCAACATACGGTAGAACAGAATATGATACGGGCTGCGGCGCGGGAATACCATGGGCTAAAAAAGTGCCAATGACATGAAGAAGACAAGAGAAATGTTGACTTTTTGTCATAATAAAAGAATTAAGAATTTGTGACATTTTACCTAAAGTTTGACAAGCAGAAGTGTGTCGCAGGATTTATAGGTCACCTAAAAACGCAATGTTTAAAAATTGTCTCTTTTTTTTCGTTACACCTCTCTAAATTGGGTGTTTGGTGAAAATTTCACTAAATTCATGTTTGTCAGTTAGAAGCCGAATTGGAAAAGATAAACCCAATTTTGTCCGGCTAATTGATTGATTCGAGTTCAATATTTTTTTTGTCATATTAGAGTGTATGAACTTTTTAAAGTGCAATTTTGGCCAAAGTTTACATTTAAAAGAAATTTTTATTTTTGTTCGATTATTCAAAATGGTCGTTTTCGGCTCAATCGGGTTATGTTTCAACAAAATAGAATTTCTAGAAACCAAAAGGCAAGGTATTTAAGCAAAGTGCCGAAGAGGGTTGGAAGGCTTTAGTCGGGCCTTATTAGTCGGAGGGCCATTTTAGTCGGAGATTCAATTTTTTTTTAACTGAGAAAAAATTTTCAGGAAGCAGATTTCATTTTCAGGTCCTAATTTGAAGAAAAACCCTAAAATTTTCATGGATTTTTGCATAATCGAAAAGATTTTGCATAAATTTCAGTTTTTCTTAAAGCTTAGGGCCTAAAATAATGAGTTTTTTTGAAATCTGCTGCCTGAAAAAATTTTTACCAGTTAAAAAAAATTCAATCTCCGACTAAAATGGCCCTCTGACTAATACGGCCCGACGAAAATGGTCCGATTCGGAATGCGGTGACATTTAATGAAAATCCAAATCATTTTTCGTTGGCGAGGGGGAGGGCTGACATTCAATGAAAAACAAATCATTTTTGATTGCCAAAGAGGTGGGAGGTGACATTCAATGAAAATCCAAATCATTTTTGGTTGGCTGAAATTTATGAAAATTTATACTTAGCTCGAGATTTGAGATAAAAAAGATTTAATCTTTGAAATTATCCCATTTTGTCCCGTTTTCCTGGTCCAGGCAAAAAAGTGGGCGGCGAGGCGATAAATTAAAATGATGTGAAGTAAAAAAAATGCTGAATTTTATCATTTTGTCGTAATATTAAATATGTGTAATATGATTCACAGCCGTATCATAATTTGTTTCATTTTTCCTTATTTTTACGTTTTTATTTTGCTTTTTTTTCAATTTCATAATAAAATGAATGATTTTTTCATGTAAATTTTCCCTTTTTCTTTTTCAAATGAATGATGTTATTTGATGACCAATTTTCTCCATTTTTCATTGATTCTTAAAAATTTAAATTTTAACAATTCTTATTTCAATGATAACACATCAATTTAATAAAATCACTTTTCATTGTTGAATGCCAATATAAAATTTTATAAATCTAAGATATGCAGAATTATTTTTCTAAAAAGGCTTTTCGAGCATAATAATTCATTTATTACAATGTCAATGCTTTTTTCCTATTTAACATTTCCAATTTTTATTTTATATTATTTTATTTTATCATTCTCAAGCAATGCCATGGAAATGCCATCGGTAGGTGTTGTTTTCGGCTGTGCTTTTAAATTGTTTTTAAGAATTTACTTGAGTTTTTAAACCAGCAAATAACCCGTTTTTTTGTTTTGTTAGAATTTCGATTAATCCGGCTAAATTTGGTTACCTAAGAAAATTTATGGCCTCCTTCGATGGGACGGAAACAACCCCAACAGTAATTCGGTTAAAGGACTGAATAGAGAGACACAAAAATTTCCCGGACTCGAGACCGAACCCTGAGACATCAGCAGGGTGGTTTTTTACCCCTATTTAGGGGCCTTTGTCCCTATTTTTAAGGTTGCCCTTATTTGTCCCTATTTTTTGGATTTTGAATTTTATTTCAACATCTTATAGAAAATGCCAAATTTTCCGATTTATTTTGTTTCATTTTATACTATTTCTTGATTGTTCCGGTGCTTATGAGTAGTTCTTTTGCGACTCTGATTTGCTTCAACTTGTTAAAAGGAGTGCATACAATAATTGATAAATTTTATGCTTTTTGAACAAATTTAAAACAAAAAATATGCCCCTTTTTTGAAAAATTTTGCCCCTATTTTTTTTTACCTCCGCGCCCCTATTTTGGACTTTTGAAAACGCCACCCTAGCACTTCAAACTCAAAATCACTTGCACCAGGTCAATAGAATGATGTCTCCATAATTAAGAGAAATTTTATTTAAATTTCGATTAACCGCCAGCTAAATTTGGTTACCTAAAAATATTAAATGCCTCCTACCGTTAGCCAATGGGACGGAAACGAACTTTTGCGGTAATTCGGTCACGGAGTGCCGATTGATGAGGGACAGAATTTTCCCGGACTCGAGATCGAACCTTGAGATTTCAGACCGAAAAATCACTTACGCTAGGACCAATAGACGGTTTCTCCATAATTTACAAAAAATTTTCTTAAAAAATTCATTTGAAAAATTTTTCTCAACTGGTGTCGATTCACATAGGGTTTTTAAAAATATATTTCATAATTCCCTTAAATATCTTTTTTAACTAATTTGTCAGAGTACTAATGATGAAAATGCCGCATTTCTCGCCTTTGTACGTTGGAAGGCCCATTCTGACAAATTCTTTCAAAATAAAGCAGAAAGTGAATTGAGCAAATGACACATAATCTCAGCCAGCACGATATTGTGGAGCACTTAATTGACACCGCACTCAAAAAAAAAAAACTATTTTACGATATGCATTATTTTTCGCTGCCCGACAATTGGCCTACGGATGATTGGCCTACCGGACAAGTGACTATTGGGCGATTGGCCGAATAAGCAAAAACTGACGATTGACATATTAATCAAAAAAGGACGATTGACCTACTCAATAAAAAACAAATTAAAAAATTAATTTTTAATTTTCGGCTCAAACATATTTACACAAAGCTAAAAAGGCGTCTAATGCCAAAATGCCGAAAATTTGAGTAAACAAAATTTTTTGCTCGCGTAGTCCAATCGTCCGATAAACCAATCTTCGTAGCGTCTTATTATTCATTTATTAATTTGGTAATTGGGCTTTCTCAATAATTATATTAGAAAATCGCTTACAAAAAAGAAGTTTTAATTTGGGAAAAAAATTTTCAGCTGCTGTTGTCGGACCACTTGTTGGTAAGGATAAAAAATTGCCTCCTTTGCCGGAGGCACTGGAGCCACAATTTAAAATTGGCAGTGAATCGGTGTCCATTTTTGGCATTATGAAATAGCTCAACGCAAGGAGTTGGATATATGAAATCGAGTTTCTGGCATTTTTTAAGCTATGGAATTCCTATTTTTGAAGCCACTGAATCCTAGCGGCACTTTTTTTACAACAAATTGTCATTTAAACTTTCGCTTACATTTTCCACGTTTTTCTCATTTAAAAGTCGTGGCGCGCCAAACTTTCCATACAGATGTTCCAATTCGTACATTTCTCCCCTTTTGTGGTCCCGACCAAAATACAATTTTAAAATTGCGTTAAGCTGTTTCATAATGCCAAAAATGGACACCGATTCACTGCCAATTTTAAATTGTGGCTCCAGTGCCTCCGGCAAAGGAGGCAATTTTTTATCCTTACCAACAAGTGGTCCGACAACAGCAGCTGAAAATTTTTTTCCCAAATTAAAACTTCTTTTTTGTAAGCGATTTTCTAATATAATTATTGAGAAAGCCCAATTACCAAATTAATAAATGAATAATAAGACGCTACGAAGATTGGTTTATCGGACGATTGGACTACGCGAGCAAAAAATTTTGTTTACTCAAATTTTCGGCATTTTGGCATTAGACGCCTTTTTAGCTTTGTGTAAATATGTTTGTGCCGAAAATTAAAAATTATTAATTTTTGCCAACTTTTTTTAAAAACTAACCACCTTGTTTTTTTGAAAACCCAACTCTCTAGTTTTTTAAACCTAAGCCTAGTTTTTTTCCGAACCTAAAGATTTTTGGAAAAAGTAAAGGAAACTGACGTAGTTGAATTTCTATACAAATTATATATATCATTCGACTCCTCTTTCGAAGGCTGTCAAAAATTGCAACAATACAATAGAAAAAACTGGCCTTAGCCCAAATTCATATGCACTTTAAATTTTACTTTAATAAATGGTTTATTTTGATAATCATCTCAAACTTTGCATAATTTGGTAATGACATAGGTTCGTCTAGATTGGCTTTTTCTCTCGATTTTTCGGTTTTTCTAGATTTTTTCAATATTTTTCGATATTCGACCGACCCTTCTGTCCGGTCTCTATTTTTCGTTCGATATCACGGAGTGACTGAAAATTTTTTGGTTTGCCGCTGTGAGGCCAATATTTCATATGATGAGCAGGTAAAACATAATTATTTATCAGCACTTATATACTGGACTTTCTGACAATTTCGTCATAACTTTTCTTCAAACAGTCTTAATCGTCTTTATTAATTTGACAGATTTGAAAAATTTTGAATAAATTTGTGAGGGCATAAAAGCAAAAGAACCAATTTTTGACATTAGTTTCTACAATCAACTTGTAGGGCAATGGGTTAGAAACACATTATACTGTATGTTCAATTTTTGTGGGGAAATTATATTGAATAATGTATGGTTGTTTTATATCTTTGTAAATATTCTGAATTTTTATTTGTAAGAAATATATTTTTCTTTGTATTGTCATATCCTCTTTGCCATATGTAAAAGGTCTAGGGCTGTCAATTTTATGCACAAAAAGTGGCCAAAACATGCAAATAAAATTATCAAATATGCACCAATTTAAAAAAGAGAAATTTTGGTGCAAATTTAGTTAAATAAGTTTTCCTTCACAGCAATTTGGATATATTCTTAAATGAGAATTTGCGAAAAATATTACAGTTTTGAAGAAAATGACCCCTTCAACCCCAAAATTTTGATATATTGGCAAAAAAAAAAAAATCACGATTTCATCACTATTTTGGACTTTTGTCACTATTTTGTACTGGAAAAATTCGAATTTGTTTACTGGTATAGCCGCAAGCGCGACTTTAATCGAATCCGTATATTGTAATTATTATTTTTATGAATATTCTTATTTTTGCAACTTTCTTTAAAAATAAACATCCCCCTCTTCCCAAATTAGGCATTTTTAATGCATATGCCCGTTTTCGGATTTTTAAAGCATAAACAGGGGTTTTAGAGAAATTTTAATACGCGAATATTTGGGCGCCGGACTTTTCGACAGCGGACTATTCAACAGAAGGACTTTTCGACAGAAAATTTTCAAATTTAATGTCAGGACTTTTCGACAGTAAGAAATAGTTTTAAAAAATGTTAATGCTTTAGGTCGAGAAAAAAAGGGCAAACTAATAATTTGTTCCGTATTATTAATAAGAAAAAATCCATTAATGGACCATAAAAATGCTGAAAAAATAATGCCTTTTAAAATATGCTAAATAAGTAGCGCTATTTGTAATCCAGTGTTTTATAAAATTATTATATTTAAACAAATTTTTAATTCACTTAAAAAATAATTTAATTTAAAATAACTAAATTTTTTTTTATTAAAACTCCATTTATTTGAGGACTGTCGAAAAGTCCTAGCGCCAGAATATTTGGCGTTTTTTTTTTGAATTTACTATTTTTTGCCCTATAATTACAATTGAAAAGAGCATTGTACACCGTTTGTTCAGGTGCTGCAAATAAATTTAGCTAACTTTCTAAAATTTCATTCTTTTCTAATTGCTTTTCTGAAATTCCTTCTGAATTAAACAATTCTTGCGCCTTTTTTATCCATTCTTTCTCGTCGTGCTGGGACGAAGTACGAATAGTGCAAGTGTGGGATTTCGGAGGAAGGGCAGTTTCAGTACCAAAAATTAATTTATTTAATGACATTTTAATAAAAATAAATTTAAATTGTTAAAAATAAATAAATTCGATACAACGAAGAGAGAAATACAATAATTAAAAAACGAATTTTTCATTCAAGTAAATGCATATACCGTATGTACTCTAATAGGAGACCAACCTCTGTTAGAAGACCCCCCTTCATTATAAGACCCTCTAAAAAAAATTTTTTTGTTTCCTTTAGTATTCGAAAAATTTCTCTAGTTTTAAATCACTAGATTTTATTTTTTTCATTTGAAGAAATTACAGTCAGCGTCAAATGCAAAAGGGGTGTACCTCAACTGCGAACCAGCCAATTTAGAACCTCATAACTTTTTTCTAACTTGATCAAATTCTGCAATTTTGGTACCATACGAATGCTTTATGTGTTTTCCAGCTTTTATTAAGACATTGTCAGGCGATTTAATAACTGGCCAAAAACTTACAACTTGAAAAATTGTAAAAAAAATTCCAAATTTTTGATCAAGTTAGAAAAAAGTTATAAGGTTCTAAATTGGCTTGTTCGCAGTTGTCGGTTCGCAGATGAGGCACTCCGCGCAAATCCCAGTTCATCGCCGTACGTTTTGTCGCGGGCCCATTGTTATTACCAAAAAATAAAGAAAATTCGTATTTTTCAAAAGCATTTCACCTGCTCTTTAGCCTGAGTTTAAAAAATAAAATGTTATTTATTAATTGGTTAATTAAGAACAAAGTTTGGCATTTTAAAATGAGCGGCGTCGAATGTACGGCGACAAAATTGACCTGTGGACCCTATTTGAAAAATCAATTGTAAAGTTTTTTTTGTAAATAACCGCGTTGATTAAAGCGAATGCACAGATTTCGGACGAATTAAAAAATTTTTTAGGGAGTCGGTCTTCTAACAGAGGTTGGTCTCCTATTAGAGTACATACGGTATATGCATTTACTTGAATGAAAAATTCGTTTTTTAATTATTGTATTTCTCTCTTCGTTGTATCGAATTTATTTATTTTTAACAATTTAAATTTATTTTTATTAAAATGTCATTAAATAAATTAATTTTTGGTACTGAAACTGCCCTTCCTCTGAAATCCCACACTTGCACTATTCGTACTTCGTCCTAGCACCTTTCTCGTCTTCTAATTCCATTTTCTTTAGCGTCTTTTCCTCTAATTCCGTTATTCTTTGGAACAATTCTTCTAAATAGTCAACAGTTTTATTTTTAAGGGCGTAAGTTTTGCGGTCTAAAATATTGGACCCTTTAGTACGTGCTGTATATTATGCTTTTTTTAAAGGTGATTAAATAAATTGACGCAAAAATTCTCATAAACAGGGCTGGCAAAAATATGCACAAAAAATCGCAAAATATGCACCAAATATGCAATATTATTGAAAATTAGGGGTGCAAATTATTAAAAAAAAAATTTATTCCTTATAATTTTACACCAGAAAATTTTGCACTTTTTGAGCCAATTTTTAGCAAATCGCATAGAAAAAATATAAAAGTAAGCAAATATTTTTTTGAGAATTAAAATTTGGGCGAAAAATTTAAATTTTAAGTGGGCGCCACCAACTGGGCGCCACCAACTGGGCGCCAACTCAACTTGGCGCCACCAACTGGGCGCCAGCCCAACTGGGCGCCAATTCAACTGGGCGCCAAGCCCAAAAATTCATAAATTAAAAAAGTTATTGCGTTTTTATGATACAATTGCATCTTCTGTTTGTTGTGACACTCAGTTGATTAAACGTGTCCGACATGAGATCGGTGCTGCCCCCGCAAATCCGATTCATCTGAATGATCTTGAAATTCCATTTACCTATCGGACTTATTCAAGAAACGAGAATGAAAGTGAAAATTTTCTGCTTGGTGATTCTGGAATATTTTTTGAAACTGAACACGGTCAACCCCAACGGTTCGCCGCTTTTCATGTATTAAAATTCTTTTCATTTTTCCAGGGTTCTCATTTTTGGTCGCATGCCCGATGTCAGTTGGGCAAATCAGATGTTGGATTGTTATGGCGATGGAACTTTTTCTATGAGCCCTCCTTTGTTTTATTAAGTTTTTGCTGTTCTCGCGCGGTGGGAAAAAAGAGGGTAGCAAAATATACTTTTAGCCGTGGCAATTGGGTTTTTCCTGTCTTTTACGCACTTTTGACTTCTAAATCAACGAGGATTTACCAAAAAATGTTTGACATGTACGGATTTTTTTAATTTTATAAATTTTTGGGCTTGGCGCCCAGTTGGGCTGGCGCCCAGTTGAATTGGCGCCCAGTTGGGCTGGCGCCCAGTTGGGCTGGCGCCCAGTTGAGTTGGCGCCCAGTTGAGTTGGCGCCCAGTTGATGGCGCCCACTTGGTGGCGCCCAGTTGACCCCCACCGTCACCAGTAGAAGCCAGTAGAAAACGTTCAAAAAATTTAAAATTTTTTTTATATATTTTAGGGTGTACCGCAACAGCAGAATGACAAATGCGGACAGATAAATTTCAAAAAAGAATTCTAAGGCTGGTCAGCAGTTGTCGGTCCGCAGTTATGCTGGTTCGCAAAATTAATTTGAAAATACTTAGCTTATATTAAGGGTATTTTTTGAAGATTTCATTTTTATATTAAAAACTAGGGTGTACGGGACCGGGGCTTTTGGCAAAAACCGGGGCAGGGACTTTTCGGGCCAGGAAAATTCGGGACCGGGGCCGGGGCCCTCGGTTTTCAACCGGGACCGGGGCAAAACCATGGCTTTTTTGATAATTTTTTTTTGTTGACAAACCATTAAATTTTATGAAAATTTCACTTTTAAGTTATCAAAATAAATGGATTAAAGTAATTCGTAAAGTCTAAAGGAACCCTTATCATTCTCCCTTTGCCCCAAATTTGTTTTTAATTTTGAGAAAACATAATCGAAAATGAGTCAAATTTTGGAAATTTGGGTCTAATTTGCCGGCCTAAAAAAGATGAATTCCAAGAGCACAAGTCAATGCAAATCTAGTAATGGAAAAAACAATTTAAAAAAATATTTATATCTCCTAACACAAGGGAGATTTGAACCAAAGCCACTTTTACCGCCACACCGAATTATCATTTTGATAATTCATAAAATAACAATATTTATAATAAATTTTTCCTCTAAAATCCCATTTTCTTCAATTTTTCTCAACAATTTCTTAACTCAGAACCCCATTCTTACCAGTGCATATTTGTTCCCGGTTTGCCCCGATCCTGCCGGGACCCAAATTTCGGGACGGGACTTTTCTTTTTTGAAAACCAGGACCGGGGACCGGGCCCAAAAAAACCGGGGAATCCCCGCCCCGATCCCGGTCCCGTGCAACCCTATTAAAAACTAGGGCTTCAGTTTGTATATAAAAAAAAAAATAATACCAATTAATTATTTTTTTTGTTTTTTTCTAAATTTTGGTATGGGATGGAACTGGCCTATAACGTATTGGGACGGAACTGGCTCTGGACGGAACTGGCGGGACGGAACCGGTGGGACGGAACCGGCGGGACGGAACTGACCCGTTTCGCGTATACTAGGCATCAAAATACGGACCGGGTCACCTTGGCGCAGCTACTTTGGCGCAGACACCTTGGCGCGGCCACCTTGGCGCAGCCATCTTGGCGCAGAGCCATTTTGGCGCGGCCATCTTGGCGCAAAGCTTTTTTGGAGTTTCATGGACCATAACTTTCTTCCTGGTGAATCAATTCCTACAATCTTGTTTCATTCAAAAACTTAAGATCTCGGGAATGTATTAGTACTTGAAAATTTCACAAAATTTATGTCAAAAAAAGTTAATGGGGAAACACAAAAATTAAGTTGTTTTTTATCAAGTTTTTCTTTTGTCGGCTTTTTATTTGTTCGAAATTGTTTGGTTAAGCTTCAATACACTTCAAAAGCTTTCGAATGATACCAAGATTGTAGGAATTAATTTACCAAGAAGAAACTTATGGTCTATGAAACACTAAAACGGAATGGGTCTTCCATAGTGTCAAGGCATCCTTTTTAAAGCAAAAAATCTGCACTTTATCATATCATTTGTATAAGTACTTTCTTACGATACATCTTCACTTTGTTATGCCATTTGTATAAGTACTTTCTTACGATACATCTTCACTTTGTTATGCCATTTGTATAAATACTTTCACATGTATATTCATATGATATTTCTTCACTTTGTTATGCCATTGTATGCACTTTCTTATTAGTATTTATATAAGTGCTATCATATGAATAAGTTATGTCTGCACTTAGTTATTATTATTTATAAGTGCTTTCATTTATATTCTTATGATACGTTGTCTTTTTTTGTTATACTTTTTGATAGTGCTTTCACGTGTATATTCATATTATATTTCTAAACTTTGTTTTTGTTATTTGTTTAAGTGCTTTCACATGTATATTCGTTCGGCCCCTAAAATAGGAAGGGCAAACCGAAAGCAATTAATTTATTGCAACAAACTAATTAAAACAATCGGAGGACGAAACAAGCAAATTACAAGATTTGGTGCGGCACAACCAAACGAGAATTTGAAGTGCGCAAGCCATTCTGAGACTCCCTTATCATCGCTTTGTTCAAATGGCGTAATGTTAGGCAGTGCCGGAATTGTCGCAGACGCATTTGCTGGTGGGAAAATAACTGATAGGGGCGGATTTTCATTTTGTGCCAACGGCAGAGAAAATGATTCATTTCAAAATTCTAACGATGTTCCGGCCAATTCCAATCCTTTCCGGCATCCCAATTGGTTCAATGATTCTTGCATAATTTATAGTGATTCTCTTTTTAGACATTAACTTCGTTTCGAATTCTTGAGATTTTTGATGTTTTTTTTGAAAATGGAGCAGCATTCAATCGTGACAAAACGAAACCAAATGAAGCTTTAACATGACGGTGCACTTTATGTGTTTCACGAATTTAGCAGTGACTTACATTGAAAGTGGCGTTGCAAATTTTTTACTGGCAATGACAAATGCAAAGTTTATAATACTTGTGTTGGTAATCCCATAATCTTGTAGACCAAATGGTCGGAACGCACACGTGAAAAGTGCCGCCAACGTTGAAAGCAAGCGCCTTCTGACTGGATTGAAGCGTCGAGCAGCAACAACAATGGAACCGCCGTTGACATTCGTTCACATAGGTTGCAAACATGTCAACCCCAGTGTTGGCAGCTTTTCCGAGTAAAAATGCAACCAAAAAAGTAGGAAGCAAATTTTGATGCCTAAACTCCTTTTCAGGTCTTAAGCGTTTACGACACGACGAAATACCTAGTCCATATGGAACTCAAAAGCAAGAGAAAAGCCAAAAATTGTAACAATTAATTTCTAAAGAGTCATCATTTTCGAGCGAGCATCGATTTCGGATTGTATTAGAACGGCTAAGCACCTGTACGCCGATGGGACTTTTTCGGTCACGCCACTACTCTTCTCACAACTTGAGGTGTTCTTAGCTAAGTAAACAACCTTTTTGGAATCAACTTTTACTCCAATTTAGGAGGGGCGATTGGGGGTTTCCGATTTGTTACTGTCTACTTTGGCAGGCAATGGTGGGAGCGGTCCCGACTGTTTTTCCAAACTGTGCAGTACGTTTCTTTTTTTTCATTTGGTCCGAAACATGAAGAAAAGGATTGCTGATCAAAGACTCACCCAAGTAAATTTTTTTTTTCAATTTTGATCTAATTCATTATACAGTTGTACAACACTGTCCCGCTGTTCGCTGAAAAAGCAAAAATGATCATCAGCCTTGCATTTTTTCTTGTCGAAAACATCGCTGCCGGTTTAATCACCTTACAGTCCAAGCTTCCGCCCGAACTTCAAGGCGTTTTTAAGTGGTTAGTTACAAAAACCAGCAATTAAAACTTAATATTTAAAGGTTTATGGACAGTTACACCGGAAGACCATGGTTCATCGGTACACTGACGAAGCCTTTATTCGCTCCTTCCGAATGGAGTGTCTACCAACGCACAAAGCGTGGCGCTGACTGTACGAACAACTTTGCTGAGGCGTTTCACCAACGACTGCAATCTGCGTTCCTCTGCTCCCATTCAGGTTTTTCTTTATTGAAGAAATTTAAGGTACGAATTAAACAAAAATTCAAAAGAATTTCCTTTTAAATCAAGAGTTCCACAGGGCTCAGTTTTAGGGCCAATTCTATTTGTTAATTTTTATGAACGATTTACCTGAAAAATTCCATCTGAAATCTCTATAAAGCTTTTTACTGATGACACTAAAATATACCTTTGCTATTCAAATGAATCCCAGCGAAAACTTTTAGAAATAGCCTTATACTCAGTATTTGACTAGGCTGAGAGATGGGGCTTTAACTTTTCAGGAGAAAAATCTTCCGTTCTATACTTCGTCAAAAGTAATAAAAAATACCGTAGAAACTTCCCAAATCAAAAATCATTCGTGATTTTGGCAATTTAATCGATAATAAACTCAAATTCAAAGAATTTATTTCGAATATTCTTCAAAAAGCTTATCTTAGAAGCCGAATTCTATTTAGAAAATCAAAATCAAGTCAACCAAACGCCTAGAAAAATTCCAAAAATTATTTACAAAACAAAACTGATTATTTTTGGGGAAAATCTGTTAACAAGTCGGTCATAACTTTTCAAAATTTCCTCCGGTGGCACCTACCGGCACCACCGGAGCCCCCTTAATTTTTTTTTTTGTAAACCTTAGCGAATGGGGGGGGGCACCTGAGGGGTTCAAAATTGCTTAAAAATTACCTAAAATCACACTTTAACGCAACCGCACCACGCATTCGCCAAAAAACACGCAATTTACGCAATCCGCAATACTCAATACGCAATTGAGTCAATCCCTGTTGGTCACCCGTCTCTGCTTCAAAATCACAATCAGTGAAGCAAGAAGGGACAACGACAACTCTCTGCACAATTCATCACAGTTTAGTTCTCCGATAGACAAATACCGTATTTACTCCATTAGAAGCACCCACTCAAATAAAACCTCCTTCCTTCAGTCAGTGAAAACAGAGAAAACAATCACTGGGGGTTAAAAAATGGCGAAATGAGCGGTGATTTAAATGACTGATCGTAGTTTAAAGCGGACATTTTCGCCCTTTCTTCCGTTGCCATTTCTTTCCATTGTTCAAGCATTGCGTCCATTTCTTGGTAAAATACGTGTCGAAATAAAACTTGAAAGAAAGAAAAAAATTATATATATGCATTTAGCACTCATTATTTTAAGATTTTATTGCTTTTTTTTCTCTCAAATTTTCTTAAATGATGCTTATTAATGACTTTTTGCCTCCAAAGTCTCCACGAGTGAAATACTCGGACAAAATTTGTGTATTAGCATCTATTAAAGCTTTTTGAAGAATTAGAGATTAAAGCAACATAAATTTGAAAACGGTTTTTGCCATAACCACAAAAGTTGGATTTCATCCTAGCCGCAAAAATATGAATGAACACGTTACAATAGTTTCCCTTTTTTGAGAGAGGGTTGATAAAAAAAAAAGACTGTAATAGGCTTATTTTGGTAAGAAATTCTGTTTTTTGAGGAAATGCCATTTTTATAACACCTTCAAAGGTGGCTGCTTCTATTTGGGTTTCCGCGGAGGACGATCCTTCTATCGCCACATGAACACCACTTTCTTGGAGTGTCATTTGCGGGTCAGGAGTTTTCTAAAAAATCATATCATAATACCGCATTTCCTAAAATTGAAGCCCCCTAAAAGAAAAGCGTCCTTTTGAAGGGGTTGAAAAACAAAAGACCATGTTCGCTGATATGGTGCTAGGCAGTGTTGCCGCCCGAAACCCGAGGTTTTTCGCGACCAGAAACCCGAACCCGAAAATTTTCCCGTGCTAGGTT
>JBDPZO010000004.1:3155780-3210753 GCA_039877585.1 Heterodera filipjevi | reverse complement strand
CGTTTTCTTAAATTCCGCCACCATGGGCGTTTCTAAATCTGCCATTTTTATAGGGGTGCCATCCAAATGCCTCATAAATTTTCTCAGAGGTAACCAAATTGACCGTATGAAATGCCAAAGGTACTGTTCCTGTGCAACTCGACACTCGGACCAGTAGCTATCGTTTTGGGAGTACATATGGCCAAAGAATTTGGCATTGATTAAACTCGAAACCTTGCCATTACCTGATAATTTGAGGCGTATTTCAGTTCTTTCTCATTGCTTAATTGTAAAAAGCTAGATGAAATTTGAACATTTTCTCGGGGTTCGTCAAAATAAATTTTGAAATTTCGTTCAATAAACCAATAACACCAACACCATCCAAACTATTGGTTTCTGTGCTTTCGCGTCTTAATTTTGTTTACTTAATCTTTATGTTAAGCTTAAATTTTATTTAAATGAACGCAAAATAGCGAAAAAATTTACAAAATGATTATTGTTTTGACAACGAAAATATCATTATTATCCAATAAATTATTAGCTCAAAAAAACCGATCAGCTCTGTTTTGTGCAAAGCTTTTTTTGTTTGAATTTTCAATCTCGAAATCTTAATCAGCGAGCCGCATGCTTTTCAGAAGAGCATGCGAAACAATAAATTTTTTGTTATTTCAATTTTGATCAATAAATGGTGCTTAGTTTAATGAACGACTCGTAAAAAATTCCCGGTTCCCGACTCGGGAAATTTCCGGGTTTTGGTTTGCCCGGTTTCCCGTCCCGGTTCCCCCGGAAAAATCCAGCGGTGCCGATAGGCGCCGTCGGGAATTTTTTTTTCTCGAAAATTGGGTAATTTTTTACGCCGGGTGGGTCATTTGAGACGAAGAGTTTTTTTAAGACGTCATAACTCTTTTCATAGCCAACTGAATTAAGCGAACTTAATGTCATTCGAAAGCTTTTTACGGACTCTATAAGTGATCAAAAAATCAAAAAAAAAAATTATGAATAAAAATTTACAATAATTCTGACTTTTTGCAGTTTTCAAGTTCTAACTTATTTGCTCTAGAGGCTGGTAGAGGCTGTGCGGGAAATGATTTACCGGGAATCGGAAAGCGGGACGGGAAATGCGACCAGGGAACGGGAAGGAAACCGTGATACGAAAAACCCGGGAAATTTCCCGAGTCGGGAACCGGGAAATTTTTAACAAATTGTTTCGCATGCTCTTCTGGAAAGTCGCGAATCATGTGCGGCTCGCCAATTACGGATTTCGAGATTAAAATTTAAAAAAAATGAGTTTTCACCAAAACAGAGTTGACGGTTTTTTTGGACTAAGAACTTCATTACTCAATAAATAAGATTTTTCGCATAAAAACAATAAATAACCTTTTGTAAGTTTTCGCTATTTGCCTTGCACTTAAAATAGAAAAAAATCTTGTGAAGGTGGCCGGCGGTGCCGTTAGGTGCCGCATGGGAAAATTTGGTCTTGTGTGACACTTGCATGGGGGTTTTGGGTAAATCTTTAGTTTTCTAAAATTTAATTTTGTTTATATTGAATTTCTTTATTCTTTTTATTAAAAAAAGAATTCGATTTATCGCATTGAATTTAAACACCAAGAAAATTTTGGGAAAGAAATTCTTTTTACATCTATATCTTTTTGTCTTTGACCTCAAAGCCATCTTAACAGTGTAAAAAGAACCCGGGAACCGGAAAGGACACGAAAAACCCCGAGTAGGGAACCGGGAATCCCGCACAGCACTAGAGGCTGGTGGGCGGGCGGTGCCAATAGACGCCCGCCTGGGAAATTTTTGAAAATTTGGGTGTTTGTTAACCATTTTGCATATAAAATGATGAAGATTTTTTGCAAAAAATTAGAATTATTTAGGACAGAATGCTAAAAAATTTTACTTTCATAAAATATCTTTTTTTTATTTTACTTACTTCAGTGGGTCTGAAATATTGGTCTCACTGTGCTATTTCATAGCGAATTTTAAACAAATATTCGTAGAAAATGTGCAGATACGGCGGAATTCGGCGCATCTATTATTGGCATCGGTCAATGCCAATTCTTTCATCAAACACAAAGGCCAAGGTGTAATTTAAATTTTCATATAAATTTGAATGCGTTTGTTCGGCAGAGTGTCAGGTTTATCAAATGCATATGCAACTTTATTATTGCATTGGTTCTTTTGCTCATTCCTCCATTGACAAATTCAAAAAATGCCTCCTCTTTGAACTATTAATATAATAAAATGATTTTATTTAAAACTTTTTTTTTTTCATTTGGAAAAATCACCGTTTTTTCCATGTCCCATTTTGGCAAATCACAAAAAGAAACACTTAACGATGGTGAAGCTGATGATGCCGAATGAGTTGAATGTCCTTCGGTTTTAGCACGTGATGACTTCTTTTTTGCTTCAATCTTTTTTAAATCTTCAACATTTTTCCATTAATTGGTCAAATTTTGGCCGAATCTTCAATTATTAGATTAACAGAACAAATATTGTTCTCATAGAGCAGTTGAAATTCATATTTACGATAAGATTCGGATGTTTTTAAAATATTGTCGTATAAATTTGTGCCAATCTTTCCAAACTTCAAACAAGATAGGCAATGGCCCCCGGCAGCCATGAGACATGGCCGCACTATTTTAGGACTGGTCCATGCTTTGCTAGATTGTGCATAAACTGTTAACAAATATTCGTATAAAATGTCCAAATAATTTCTATATTTTAACTCAACAGAAATTGAATCACTTGAATAAAAGGAACCCTTCCATTTGTCTCATAAGATACAACATGCCAAGTGAGTGCCATAATTTTGTGCCAAAAGGCCTTTGAATTGTCTGTTGGTGACTTTTCTGTGCAAAATTGGTCAAAAGCTTCAGGCCCTTTCACAAAAGCTGCAAATGCGGTGTCTTCAATCTAAATAAATTTTGATACATTTTAAAAAGTTTTAAATTACTTAAATTTCCTTACCGATGGTGAATAGGCAATTGAATAGGCCAAATAAGAAGCAATTAGAGTAACAATTTTGAAAATGAAATAATTCATCTTAAATTGTAAATTTCTTAATTAGAATAATGACAATAAGCCATTTTTTGTTGGTCTTTTTAATATTTTTGCCGATTAGGCGTTTTTTTCAAAAAATTTAAACAAAATGCAAAAAAATGACGCATTAAACTTAACATATTTTTTTTTAAAATTGTTTGAAATAGGTTATTAGTAAGGAAAAGCATCTTTTTTTTTTTAAATACCGATTAAAAAGTTGACTTATTATTTACTTTGAATTTAATCAAATTTCTTTAAATTATATGTATTTTTTCAATTCTTTAAAAGTATAAATATATAATCCTTGTTTTTTTATCACAAATTATTTTTAATATTAATCTGCTCATATGTTTATAAGTTTCTAATAATAATAAACATTTGTTTTTAATAAATTTGCAAGTGTGTTGTGTGCCCTGTAAATAAAGTAAAGTAATTTATATTTAATATTAACGTAATTTTATATTAAAAACCAAAAGAAAATAAAAAATTTTCACAATAATTCGATGAATATAATATGATTAAAAAGTTGATTGAGTTCGATTCAATTTTTCTTTCAAACAAAAGCATTTCCATTGATTAAATATTTTTTTTTTAATTAACCCAAAAAAAAAATCAAATTTGATTATTTTTGTGCTAAAATCTCTTAACTAATTAGACTAATTTTCAAAAAAAATTTCCTGTTGGCGCCTATCGCACCATCTGACCCTGTCCCCCACAAATTGACTGTTTTATAAAGAATGATGAAGATGAAGTTCGTGAATAAAAAATTAAAATAACCTTTTGTAAGTTTTCGCTATTTGCCTTGCACTTAAAATAGAAAAATATCTTGTGAAGGTGGCCGGCGGTGCCGTTAGGTGCCGCATGGGAAAATTTGGTCTGTTGTGACACTTGCAATGGGGGTTTTGGGTAAATCTTTAGTTTTCTAAAATTTAATTTTGTTTATATTGAATTTCTTTATTCTTTTTATTAAAAAAAAGAATTCGATTTATCGCATTGAATTTAAACACCCAAGAAAATTTTGGGAAAGAAATTCTTTTTACATCATATATCTTTTTGTCTTTGACCTCAAAGCCATCTTTAACAGTGTAAAAAGAACCCGGGAACCGGAACGGGACACGAAAAACCCCCCGAGTAGGGAACCGGGAATCCCGCACAGCACTAGAGGCTGGTGGGCGGGCGGTGCCAATAGACGCCCGCCTGGGAAATTTTTGAAAATTTGGGTGTTTTGTTAACCAATTTTGCATATAAAATGATGAAGATTTTTTGCAAAAAATTAGAATTATTTAGGACAGAATGCTAAAAAATTTTACTTTCATAAAATGATCTTTTTTTTTATTTTACTTACTTCAGCTGGGTCTGAAATATTGGTCTCACTGCTGCTATTTCATAGCGAATTTTAAACAAATATTCGTAGAAAATGTGCAGATATCGGCGGAATTCGGCGCATCTATTATTGGCATCGGTACAATGCCAATTCTTTCTCATCAAACACAAAAGGCCAAGGTGTAATTTAAATTCTTCCATATAAATTTGAATGCGTTTGTTCGGCAGAGTGTCAGGTTTATCAAATGCATATGCCAACTTTATTATTGCATTGGTTCTTTTGCTCATTCCTCCATTGACAAATTCAAAAAATGCCTCCTCTTTGAACTATTAATATAATAAAATGATTTTAATTTAAAACTTTTTTTTTTTTCATTTGGAAAAATCACCGTTTTTTCCATGTCCCATTTTGGCAAATCACAAAAAAGAACACTTAACGATGGTGAAGCTGATGATGCCGAATGAGTTGAATGTCCTTCGGTTTTAGCACGTGATGACTTCTTTTTTGCTTCAATCTTTTTTAAATTCTTCAACATTTTTTCCATTAATTGGTCAAATTTTGGCCGAACTGCTTCAATTATTAGATTAACAGAACAAATATTGTTCTCATAGAGCAGTTGAAATTCATATTTACGATAAGATTCGGATGTTTTATAAAATATTGTCGTATAAATTTGTGCCAATCTTTCCACAACTTCAACAAATGATAGGCAATGGCCCCCGGCAGCCATGAGACATGGCCGCACTATTTTAGGACTGGTCCATGCTTTGCTAGATTGTGCATAAACTGTTAACAAATATTCGTATAAAATGTCCAAATAATTTCTATATTTTAACTCAACAGAAATTGAATCACTTGAATAAAAGGAACCCTTCCATTTCTGTCTCATAAGATACAACATGCCAAGATGAGTGCCATAATTTTGTGCCAAAAGGCCTTTGAATTGTCTGTTGGTGACTTCTTCTGTGCAAAATTGGTCAAAAGCTTCAGGCCCTTTCACAAAAGCTGCAAATGCGGTGTCTTCAATCTTAAATAAATTTTGATAACATTTTTAAAAAGTTTTAAATTACTTAAATTTTCCTTACCGATGGTGAATAGGCAATTGAATAGGCCAAATAAGAAGCAATTAGAGTAACAATTTTGAAAATGAAATAATTCATCTTAAATTGTAAATTTCTTAATTTAGAATAATGACAATAAGCCATTATTTTTTGGTGTCTTTTTAATATTTTTGCCGATTAGGCGTTTTTTCAAAAAATTTTAAACAAAAATGCAAAAAAATGACAAGCATTAAACTTAACATATTTTTTTTTTTAAATTGTTTTGAAATAGGTTTATTAGTAAGGAAAAGCATCTTTATTTTTTTAAAATATCCGATTAAAAAGTTGACTTATTATTTACTTTGAATTTAATCAAATTTTTCTTTAAATTATTATGTATTTTTTCAATTCTTTAAAAGTATAATATATAAATCCTTGTTTTTTTATCACAAATTATTTTTTAATATATAATCATGCTCATATGTTTATAAGCTTTCTAATAATATTAAACATTTGTTTTTAATAAATTTTGCAAGTGTGTTGTGTGCCCTGTAAATAAAGTAAGTAATTTATATTTAATATTAACGTAATTTTATTTAAAAACCAAAAGAAATAAAAAATTTTCACAATAATCGATTGAATATAATATTTTTTTGTGCCATTACGTATCAGCTGGGAATGTCATACATTAGCGAACATTAGAAAGCTTTTTTGTCAACCTTAACTCATCTATGTGCTACAATGTTTGATAAATAAAAGCTGCCCGAAAACTTTTATTTATTGCATTTTTGCTGTTGAGTTAATCTTTTGGATTTTTGAATGGTTATAGAGCACTTGAAGAGCTTTCGAATGATACTAAATTTGAAAAATTGATCAATTTAGAAAAATGCTATGAACTTCTAAGCTTGGCTGGGACGCAGTTGGCCAGACGCAACTGACATTTTTCGACCGGACCCCACTCCCCCACCCACCACCCATTCGCTTAGGTTTTTTCAAAAACTCTGATTTGGAGGGGCCGAATCTTAAAAATTTAAAATGTTCTTATTTTTAAGAAATGTTCTTATTTCAGCCTTCCGTTCTTATTTTGTTCTTATTTTTACTCTGACGTAAAAAATAGAACTATTTTTACAATTTTTTGAAGCGATTTCTTAGTATTGATGTTCTTATTTCGGAAAATTTTATCTGGCAACTCTGCTTTAAGATAAAGCTAGCCTAATTTGGGTGGCCGGTATTCGATCACTTTTTTCAATTTAAGATCATTTCTATCTTTATTTTTTCGTCAACCTTTTTAAAAATCACAGTAATGTTCAATCTCTGATTTGATCAAGCAATGCTTTCATTTTTCCAGGATATTCATTATTCCATGGCAGATAAAAGACCCAGTCGACAATTTTAGAAAGAGTCGTCCATCGAGTCGGGCCGGCCATGCGCAATTAGTGTGAGATAGTTTGACTAAAACCAAAAAATTAATCGCAAATGCGAAAACTTTTCAAATTATCGATAATTGCCTCAAAAATCATTGCAATATTACTGAAATTGTTCAACTCGCTTGGTTGAATTTTTAAAATGGCTCGTCAGATGAATACACACTGGTGAGGACTTGCAGGTCTAGTAAGCAAACTTAGGTCCAGTTTTTCTGCAACAATAGTGAATGACAATAGGAAAAGGCGTGGTTAAATTTTGTGTTTGGAGCTGTCAAAGAAATGGTAAAAAATGCTCTCCGAGTTCATTCAGCAATTTTGGACAAAACACGATGCGAGAACTAACTATCCTGATCATGATTATGTAAACCCCCAAGTTTTTGACCCATACTTCAATATTATGACATTTCTCACAGGAATTTCACGTAATTATGCAATGGATGCCTAATATATTGTTTAAATTTTTTTGGTATTTCAATAGCAATTAATTAGTTGCTAGGATAAAAATTTTTATGTATTTTGTTGGGAAAAAGCAGAAAAAAAATCTTTTGCATGGCACTCAAATGTACGGCACTCAAGTCTCTAGGCTATTTTTTGCAAAGAATTAGGAGACAAAATATTTCACTGTGATGAGAAAATAAAGCAATTGTACTACGAATTTTGGACCAATCGCAATTTGGTTGAGAATGGATATTAAATGTCCGCTCTACCGAAACTCTGGAGTGCTGCACACAATTCAGAGAATCATTTTTTCGGCTGACCCCCGCCCCCCAGTGCGTCACAAACTGGGATTTCTACTTTCAAACTAAGTCTTTAAAATTGAGTTTTTTTTAAATATGGTGCAGGATTGCTAATTTCTTCAGAAACATTTGTCCACCCGATTGATTCCTCCAATTTTTTATCAACAATCAGTGATGAAATAAGAAAAAAACACAATCAGCAAAATTCATCACAGTTTTAGTTCTCCGATATAGACAAATATGTAGCCAAAATCATTTTTGTGAATTTTTGACATCAAAAGCGACCACCTAAGCTCTTCTTAAAATCGGGTAAAAACGGAAAAGGCAATCATTAGGGATTAAAAAATGGCGAAATGAATAGTGAACCCTCCAATTTTTGTATGCTGTAGTTATGATCGGACATGTTTGCCTTTTCTTCCGTTGCCATTTCTTTCCATTGTTTAAGCATTGCTTCCATTTCTTTGTCAAATGCGCGACGAAATAAAACTTTAAACACAAAAAAATATTTGAAAATTTATGTAGTTTCCTATCTGGCCGTATTTGCATCATAAACTTTGATAAGAAAGTTCGTTTTTTAAGTGAGTTTTCATTTGTATGAAAAATACCTTCAAAGGTGGCTGCTTCTATTTGGGTTTCCGCGGATTTCGATGTTTCCATCGCCACTTGTACATCACTTTCTTGGAACAATTTTAGGTTGGAATTTGCTAAACTTCATACTTAGTAATTAATTGACATTTGTCACCGTATTTCCTATCAAAGTTTCGTCCCTGGTGCCTGCGCGCACTTCTGCTAATGTTGGAGCAGAGGAACCACCGTCCTTTACTGCGAGTAAAACGGAATCCTAAAACACAAAAAAAATAATACATTCGACTAAAATAATACTTTCGACTAATTAACCACCAACCCTGGCTCCAAATGCACAATCCTCCCTTATTCGTTGTTCCGTGCTTGAATTCTATGGGTCGTCTGTTTTCCTCATCACTTTTCATCCAACGTGGAGTCTTTGTTCTGTTGAATCTGCCATCAGATGACTCTCTTTGCCGCTTTGTTGCTTTCCGGCGCTGTTGTTGTTCTATTTTACTTTGGATTGATTTCATTATTCGCTGAAAAAGGATACATTTGATAAATAAATTAAAAATAACTGATCATATTTTTTAATAATCTTATAATATCCAATTCCATTTCACATCTGAAGCTATACACATGGAATAAAATATAGGTTGGTCGGTGTATCATTAGAAATAATAATGAAATTAAATAAAAAGAGAGTTTAAAATGATTTAACAACAGAAATTGGGGTTTAAATTTAATTTTTGAAAAAAATTTTGAAACTCCCGCTCCCGCCCGGGACTCCCGCAAAATAGCGGGATTTCTACGGGAGCGGGAAAAAGGCGGGACTCCCGTTCGGGAGTCCCGTCCCGTCTTTTTTGAACTCCCGACTCCCGCTCCCGTAAATTTTTTTTTACTCTACCAAAAACCCCAAAAATCCGCAATCCTCATTTTTAAAAATTTTGACAATTTCTTTATAAATTATATTTCTGCTTAATACCCGGTTCGACACAAAACCCGGGACCGAATTTCATTTATTTTTTCCAAAAACTCTAGGGGGGGGGTAGGTTTTCCAAAAAAAAAAATTAGTAGTTTCAAAAAACTAGGGTTATTTATTTATTTTTTTAACTAAGACGCAGTTGCCCAGACGTAGTTGACCCGTACCGAAAAAATAGGGTTTGATTTTTACTTGGGCCGAAACTCCCCCGACTCGCCAAAAAATTGTCGAATTTCTTCAAGGCATCTCGCAAAGTGTGTATGAATCCGTGATCACTTTTTGTCTTATTTTTGGTAATATTGTCAAAAATGTTATGTTATGGACCCATGAATGTTCGTTCAATTAGTGTATTATATAATTTATTAAAGTGGGAAAGAAAATCTTGAACTGCATAAATTGTTAAAAAAAAAAGAAATTTTTGATTTTATAAAGTCGGCGCCGAAAGATGCATTTTATAACGTGCGCCGAACCGAGCGCGCCGAAATAATCGCCGAAAAAATACTGCGCCGAAAAACTCACGCCGAACCGAGCGCGCCGAACCGAGACCGACCGCTAAGGAATGGTTAAAAATGGCGTAATTTACGAAACGACCTAGCATCTTTTTTTTTTAAATATTTCATCTTAAGAAATTAATTCTATAAAAAAAAAGTAAAGAAGAAAGAAAAAAATCACAAAAATTAAAAACAATAAAAATAATAGAATTCATTAAAACAATCGATCACGCAAATTACCAAGGGAAAAGGACCATTTTCATAAATTGAAATTTCTAAAAATTTTATGATAACGAAAAATCACTCATTTTATTAAAGAGAAATTGACAATTTGTTAAGAAAAAAGAATGGGTAATGGAAAAAATGTCATTAATTCACAGATTGTCAATCTATGAGATAATCAGAAAATGACGTTCATGACTCTTCATTTAAGCATTTAACTTAAAAATTTACGAGTAAATTTAGTTAAAAGTCACCAATATAATCCAGAGCTGCGATCTCAAGATTTTTAAAATCCTCATCAGAGCCTTAAAAATTCCTCATTTGGCACTAAAAACCATCAAAAAAATACTCATTTGCATGAAAAATCCTCAGTTTTGAAAAAATCAGTTAAGAATCATATTTTTCGTTTGAAGCATTAACTTCCTTAATTTCTTGTCAATTTTAAGCAATGCTAGCAGATAAAAACAATCCTAACGCCTTATTCTGGAGTCAAAAAGCCGCATTAAAAAAAAAAAAATTTAATAGAAGAAATTGATGCGGGGACGATGAAGCAGAGACGCCGTTTTCGCCATAATTTTAGTCCAAAAATTGTTAATTTTGAGAATTTTTGTGATAAATTATGCATAAAATTTTAAGGAAGTTTGTCCCCGCCAAATTTACAGATTTTCGCGCGGCATCTATCGGCGTCACCGGCCTCGCACTTTATCATGTCCACAATCGTCAGCCCAAATTCTGCCCTTTGTCACGCCCAAAATTTCAAAATTCTGCTCTTTGTTATCCCAAAATTCTGCCGTTTGTATGCCCAAATTTTGCCCTTTGGCATGCCAAAAATGTGCACTTTTCATGCCTATAATCCTCTCTCTTTGACATTATGATGCCAAATATCTCAGTATTTTCTCCATTAATATGATTTCTTCGTTCCAGTCATTCCATTCAGTCTTTTATTTTTTATTGTAAATCTAGTTATTTCGCTCTTAATTTAAATATTAAACATGTAAATTTCTGTAAAATCGAATTCCTCAGCAGCGATTCCTAAAAATTTTTTGTCATGCCTAAAACCTGTTCTTTAGCATTATAAGGTAAAATTTCTCGGCACTTTCCATTATTACAAATAGGGATTCTTTGCTCGATATTTCTGTCATTCTTTGCAATTATTCCATCAGTAGTGACCGGGCGGGGGGAGGTCACTACCACTACTTCCATCCATTTTTAGTAATTTACGTTAATCTTTTTTCTTTTTCCATCTTATTACCCACTCATTTTATTTAAAAATTAAAAGTAAAAAATTATTATAAAGATTTTTAAATGAAAAAAGGTGATTTTCGTCCATTGATCACTCAAAAATTGACGGAGACATTGGTTAATTTTGCATGAAAAAATTATGCGACGACCAAAAAGTTTTGTATAACTGATGAATGAATAAAAATTTTAAGGATATTCTGATTTCCTTTTATGATCAACTGATGAATTACTTCATTTTCAAACTTTTTGCTCTCATTATTTTTTGTTTATTTTTCCCCTCTCGAATTGCCTTCAACAATGATAAGGTGAATTTTATTTTTTTTATTTTTAATAATGATATTATATATTATAAAGTGTGATTTCCGATTTTCCGATACCGATGTTTTTGGGACCGGAATTCCGATTTCTGAAGAAAATTGAAAGCAGCGTAATTCCGATTTCCGAAAAAAAATTAGGGCACCGGAATTCCAATTTACGAAATTTTTTGGAAAAAAATCGGAAAAAATTGTACTTAACAAAAATGAACCCAAAATCAACTGTTTTGGTCAAAATCGGTTACTAAAATACACTCAAATTTGAAAAAATTTTCCCCGGTGGTGCCTACTGGGACCCTTGTACATTCTTTTTCCTATATTTTCTCAAAATTACTACAAAAATGAAAATTTTTGGTCAAGATCTGTGACCGAAATACACTAAAATTTCAAAAATTTCCCCCGGTGGCGCCTATCCGCACCACCTGCCTATGCTCCTTTGAGTTTTTTTTAAAAAGCCGTAAAAGAGCTTTAATTTCGTGGCGAGTGAAACATAGAATAATTAGACATTTGTATTCAAAGTTCCCAGATAAAAATACAAACTGATCATTTGACTAGCAAAAATTCATAATGATCATTTTGAAAAAATTGTTCGAAGAGCAAGAAAACCCAATAAAAAATATCAATTTTTAGGGACGGGAGTCGGTGATGCCGATAGGCGCCACCTGGGGAAAATTTTAAAATCTGAGTGTATTCTAATAACAGATTTTGCACCAAAAATGCCTAATTTTTTTGGGTTTTTAATATTTTAAGAAAACCTAAGCGAAAAAGGGGTCCGGTCGTGCCGAAGGCGCCCCGGGGAAATTTTTTTCAAAATTTAGGTCTAATTTGTCAACTGAATGTAGCCTTAAAAGATCTTTTTTAAGATTTTTTTCTTAAAAAAACCGATAAATGATCATTTAAAGCAAAATCATAACTGACCTCTAAAAATAATCAAAATGATTATAAATCACCACATCTGGGAACCCTGTTTTTATTGCCTTTTTACAGTTGGAATTCTAAAAAAATTTATAAAAATAATTATTTTTTTTGTTAAAAAAATCCGATTTCAAGGTGTTTTTTGGACTGGAATTCCGATTTCCGAAAAAAAATTTCTCTGGTAGCTTTTGATCGGCTCAATTCGTCAGCCTAAGTTCAAAAAATTTGGCTATTCAAAAGCTATCGGACAATACCAAGTTCGTTAAATTTACACATTTGCGCCAATAAATTAATGTGTGCTTTAGCCAGAGATAATTCCGTTTTTATTTGCAAAAATTTAAAAAAAATCGAACAATTACTCTATTTCCAGACTCAACCGCGAGGAGGTAGGCAGATTTTGAGTCCATACCAACCAAACCACATTTTTATAAAACTATATACATATAAATAACTATTTTTTTAGAATTAAATTACATGAAGAAAAAAAAATTGTTTTCTTTTACTTTTCTTTTTTGCATTTTTTTTTTTTTGACACTTTGGCCGGATTAACTCTGGCTAAAAAACACTCATTAACTTTTGGCGCAAAATTCGAGGCACAAATGTTACAAGTAGGGTTGAATACCCGCATGCGGGTAGTGCCTATGCGGGTAACGGGTTTTTTTAATTTGAGCGGGTAAACCCGTAAAACCCGTACGGGTCAAGCAAAAAATTGCTTGCGGGTTTACCCGCATGCGGGTTTTTTCCCCTTTTTTTCTGATTTTTTCCATAAAAAACCCGCAAAACCCGTAAAACCCGTACCGTGCGGGTAGCGGGTATTCAACCCTAGTTACAAGTGCAAATGTTGGAGGCGCAAAAGTCGCAGTTCCAATCAGAGATCGGCTGCATCCCTGCTGGTGTGTATATATAATCTTTTTATTAGATTGACCACGAGGCATTTGTCGAATTTGTGAAAGGACCTGCCAAATTTGACCAATTTTTCACGCAAAAAAGAGTGGAAAATACACAAATTAAAGCAATTCTCAGTCAAATTTATGGCACTCATCTTGGCATTTTGTATTACTTGACAAAGAATTGGAATTGTTCCAAAGCTAAGAGCGTGGAGAGACGGTTCAAAAAGAATAAATGCAAAAAATACAAAAATAAATTGAAAATATTGTACAAACATTTTTTCAATGTTTACGTTCTAAACATTGAAGTGATGCCAAGCTACGGTTATTACCATATGAACATATACGGAGAGAAAAGTATTATCTACGGAAATTATATTCCAATTTGTAAATTTGTGAAACAATTTGCAACAATTTTTGAGTTCTTTTTTGGTAATGTGGAAACAAATAATGAAGATGGACAAATTCCGTTTACTGAATTTTTTTTACGTTATGAATGGAATGATAATGTGAAAGCAAATATTGAAGAACAATGGAAGAAATTGTTGAACAAAAACGATTATAAGTCAAAAAGGATAGAATTTGAAAAAATAATGTCAAAAATGTTAGAAAAGCTCACGGAAAAAGTCCAATTGGAAAAAGAACGAAAAAAGGAGAATGACAAAATGGCAATGGACAATGCACCAACAACACTGACGCAAGATGCTGTGCCATTGTTTGATTTTGTTCTTTCAAAATTGCCTCAATATTCAATGTATGAAGCGGTAAGTCTTTTCTTCTTCTTCAAAATGTGTGAATAGAGGACAAACTTTACAGGTGGACGATGAAGCATTTGTTGTATTTATGAAGGGAGGAATGAACAAAGAAACGAAATTTATGGATATTTTAGTACCTATTATTTTGCAAAAGACTGAAAATAATATTCAACAGGAAAAGAAATATAAAATTAAAGAATTCGAAATGCATCTTGCCCTGTTATATTTAATGAAAAAGAATTGGCATTTTGCCCATGATATAGTCCAAACTGATGCTGAATGCAAGAAATTTGGTTATTATATGGGCATTCTGTACGAATATATATTCAGAGTTCGCTATGGAATTGCGGCTGCGAGGCCAATGTTTCATTCGAGTGAAGACTTCAGGTAAAAGGCAACATTTATCCGGCAGTTTTATATTCATCAAAAGGCGATATTTGATTTTCTTTTTCTAACAAAAATTTATTCTAACAAAAAATGGAACAACAAAATTAGGCGCAATAAAGCTACAAAAATATATTGTAGTTTCCTACAGTACTCGGTCGTTTCGTAAATTACGCGATCACAGGGATGTTTTGTAAATCCGTCATTTTACTTTTTCAGACTAAAACTCTTTTTGTTCTCAAAAATATGTAATAATAAATATTATACATTATTCATTAAGTTAAAACATTTTTCTCACAATCAGAAAAACACTAAATTTTTTTTTCCCAATTTACTCTAAGATTTACCATTATGCCAGAAAAAGGCACTTCTTTAGTAGATTTTTTTAGTCTTTTTTCTGGCTACATTTTAGTGGTATTATGGTGGTGCTATTGCGTTATATAAAAGTCATCAAAAAGGGCAATTTTTTATGAAAAAAATGCATTGAACAACTTCATTTTCCTTTTTTTTTTGGCCTTTACCCATTTAACCCAGAGTTGCCCTTGAAAATTTCTTTAATAAGCCGGTCAAAAATAAGACTTTTTTTTGAAAACGTTGTTTTGGGACTTACTCTTGCGTTTTATTCATCATTTTGACTGAAGTTGTCAATTTCGAAGTCCTATTTTGAATTGAAAAGAATTGATGGTCCGGCGGTACCGAAAACAGGCGACGTCGGAAAATTTTTCTAAGTATTAAAGATTTTTTTATTTAAAATGGGTGTATCAAAGTGGTGCTGGTGCGTTTCATAAATCCGCCATTTTCACTGAATTTTTGAGTAAATGAAGACATAACTTTGCTCAGAAGCAACCAAATTAAATAACCATGGTATCATGCGATAGGCATGGTTGGCTCTAGGCTCAGCACCAATATTATAGTCAAATTGTTGGAGGTATGTATCAGGAATGGGCCAAATAAAAAAATAAAAAGCGAAATGCAAAAGGCCCAAACCTGGTATGTATATGGTCTGACTACAATATCATTTTTTGTTTTGTTTTTAGTTACGATGATAAACAATTGACATGGATTGTTGGTCGAGTGAACAAAAAGATTTCACAACATTGTTTTGGTACATACAAAACCGGATTAAGATATTCATTTGAAAACAAATCGGAATTGAAAATAGTTAATGAAAATGAGCTGAATTTGAAACAAAGTGTAGCCGATGGTAATTTGATTTATATATATGAAATATCGAAAATAAACCGAATCTTTTTTTTTTTGGCAATTATTTTTGTTAAGAATATTCAAATTGGCTTATAATTTAAATGAAGCAAAATAAAAATAAATTATTAAAAAACTTTTAAATAACAAATTAATATGTTTAGCTAATTCGTATTTCGAATACACATTCCAAGACATTGGTGTTCAATTGGCATTAGATGCAACATCATCTGTTGGAAAGCAAATAAATACTTCTAGTATTGAAGGTATTTTGTACATTTGGCATTCACTAAAAAAAACACCGGTGCCTCATAAAAAGCCATTAGTAGAATAATGAGAAGGGATTGGGGGGCTAATAGAAGGGGGTCTGGTGCGTTTCTTAAAAACTGCCACCCATGCGCGTTTCTTTAAACTGCCAAAAATATAGAAATAAATTAAATTTATGAAAAATATAAGTAATATTTTTTTTTAATTTAAATAATTAATATTATATTTTTCACACATCACCGTTCCAAATTATAAACTCAAGAATTTTTTTTTTTGGTAATTTTTTGATCACGTCAGATCACTATGAAAGAGAGATCTGACCAAGTTAATGTTCGTTTTCCTAAGAAAATTTTTTCCAATCCCTTTGGAATTGGTTTCTAGCCATTTTGGAGTTTTCTGAATTCTATAAGAAATGGTCTGATCGAGTTGGTCTAGTTTTTTTCGATCAGCACCAAAATTTAGGATAATAGGAATTTACTCCGATTTTTTGATCCCTTAAATATTGTTTTTTTGGTTAAAACTGCAATGACGCCTGACTTATCCAAATAAAATTTAAAAACCTTTAATAACTAAAAAATCGCAAAAATTTGAAATGTTAGTAAGCCAAAAAATTCATATTTTTTCTTATCTTACTTTTGCTCTTTTATTCAATTTGCAGGTTCTAAAAGAAAATGACTTAATTCATATGTTTTTAATGGCCATTTAAAATCGAATTTAACTAGTTTACTCTTTAGTGGTTTTATATTTTGCGTGTTTAATTTTAAATTTAAATAACTAATTTTTTTTATTTAGTTATTCCTCCTCATAAAAGTGATCTCAGTTCCTCTCTTTTTTTTTTTTAGGATGATAACAAAATAATGTCAGAATATTAGAGGTTCGAATGGGAATCGAACCCGCGACTTCGCCCACTTCGGGGGATCTTTACCATTGAGCTACCAAACCAACCCCGCACTCCCTTTTATAATTTTTTAAACCAACCCCCCTCTCTCTCGGTGTTTATAATCTCTGTCATTTTATTCCGTGCCGAAGAATACAATTATTAAAGGTTTATTTCGACCCGCGTTTGAACAAGAATTGGCACAATTGCTTGGTTTCGGAATTTTTGAGAAAATTCATAAAAATGCCATAAAAATGAAAAAATGACCTATAAGAATTAGCTGTAAATTTTTTTAAAAAGCATACCTCTAAGATTGGTAATTTTTTAAACAAAAATTGCCGCTAAAACTTTTTACCTAAAATTTGCATTTTCAGAAACATATTTTCTTTTCTACAATTTCTTAAACTTGAAATTTATTTGGTCTATGGTAGGAAAAAATCAATTTTAATATTATTTTGATTAGAAAATTGCTTAAAAAGTATAAAATTTCTTTAACTTTTTCTTATTTAGTGCCTATTTTAGGATTTTTGTGCCTTTTACAAGCCTTTTTTTTTTTGCAAATTTTTGGTGCCTATTATAATGCCTTTTTCGCGATTTTTGGTGCCTTTTTTTGCTTCCCTAGTAATATCAGAAGCATAAGCCATAAAAATACTCTTCGTTATTACAGGTTTATTTCGGTACGCATTTGACCAAGAATTGGCACAATTGCTTGGAAAATGGACAAAATTGGAATCGGAAGCAAAAGCCAAATTGGACGCATTGAGAAGAGATTATGGTTATAAAAAAAAGATTTATGAAAGTTGTTTTAAAACATTGTTGGCTTCACCTTTTTTTAAGCCAAAATGAGTCATTTTTTTCTTGTCGCTGAATGAGTGGCTAATTTTTGCGGGACAAAGGATCTTTTATGATTTACGTTCCTTAAAAGTTTTTTTTTAAATTTCAAACTGAAGAAGCCAATTTATAGGTTTTAGGGTCGTTGATGACTAACCCGGCATCCAGAAGAAATATGACTTTTTTTGTTCGAGTTCGGGTTTGACGTTAGTGATGGGTCGAAATGGGTACCGGATCCATGGACACCCTGAAAACCTATAAATTGGTTTCTTTTAATTTGAAATGTAAAAAAAATGTATAGCGGATAACTCTGTAAACGTGAAAGTTGTTTCCTTTTTATTTGTGTGATTGTTGATAAAGCATTTACAAAAAGGGGTCGGCACCAAATCACTTTTGTGTATAAATTTACCACCGATTTTACCGTATCAAGCTATTTACGCCTCGGGTATTTGCGCCTATGTACAAAAAGCCCTTTTCAAATTTAATATTTATTAACCCAAAATATCAATATGGTGGTGGTTATTTAAAAACTCTCAAAGAATGAAATTTTTGGCCACAATCAATTCGGACCATCCATTTACAAATTATAGATTTTTTTGGATTGTTAAAAGTTAAACATATAAATTGAATTTGTCTCGTTAAATATCTGAGGCGCAAATATTTTTGTAAAATTTAAAAGGATGCTCGTCCTTTGCTAAATCCGCTATTTTGATAAATTTTCTGAATATATTTGTCATAACTAAGGCTGTCATTTTTAGGCATAAAAATTGCCAAAAAGGCACAAAAAAATCAAAAAAATTTTATTAAAATTTTAGCATGAAAAAGATAATTTAAAAGATGCCCGTTGAAAACGGCTTTTGGAAAAAAGTAAAAAGTTCTATTTTATTGGAAAATTTAAAATTTTTGGCTTTATGTCTTAAGGAATTCTCATTTTTTGCAAGAATTTCTTCAAATTGACTAGTTTATAATCAAAATCTGTTAACAAATTTAAATACAATTGGTGCATCAGAAAGCCCTATATGTGCTTGGTTAATCTTGCCAAAAAATCAAAAAATCCATCAATATATTATAAAAAAGTTATGACCTGTTGCGCCGAAATATCCAGAAAAATTCAATTTTTGAGCTTTTTTGGCCATAAATTTTTTTTTGTATATTTTCAAAATTTCTTGAAATTAATGATAGATATAGAACACGTCAAGCACTTTCGAATAATACCTAATTTGTTTAATTTGGACGAAAATGAATTACAAAGAAATTTGAATTTGGCATATAACAGATTATGTATGTGGGTTTTATCAGTGTTTAAAATTTTTTTGTCTCTTTCTGTGTTTATAATTCATACTCTTTGCTTCATCTCCTATTTCTCTTTCTCCCTTTCTCTATTTCTCCCTCTTTATCCGCTTCGCTCTATCCCTTTTTCTCATCTTATCTTCTTTCTCTCTCTTTCACTTTCACCATACCATTCTTTCTTCTCTCTTTTTCTTCCTTTATTTCTCTCTTTCTCTGAAATAAGTAGCGCTATTTGTAATCCAGTGTTTTATAAAATTATTATATTTTAAACAAATTATTAATTAACAATAAAAAGGTAAAAATTCATTTTATTTAAAAAATAAAATTTTTTTTATTAATATTCATTTATTTGAGGACTGTCGAAAAGTCCTAGCGCCCTCTCGCTCCCACTTCTTCTTCTCTCTCTCTCTTTTTCATTTTCCTCATGTCGCATCCTCTCTCTCTTTGTCCCACTCTACCTTTCTTTCTCGTCTATTTTCTTTCCTCCTTCCCCCCCCCCCCCCCTCTCACTGTCTTTTTCTCTATCTTTCTCTCTTTTTTTCCTGTTTTCCCCTCTCAGTCTCGTTCTCTTTATCTCTCTAAACACTCTCACTCTCTCCTCCTCTCTATCGTTTTTTTGTGCTCTCTCTTACTCTACCTTTCTCCCTCTCTCGTCCTCTTTCTTCTCCCTCACTGCTACTTCTTTCTCGCTCTCTCTGTCTTTGTCTCTCTCTTTTTCCTCATCTCGGTATCTTACTCCCTTTCTATCATTTTCTCTCACTCTGCCTTTCTTTCTCTCTTTTTTTTATCTTTTCCCCCTCTAACTCAGTCTTTCTCTCTCTCACTCAATTTCTATCTTTGTATCTCTCCCACTCTATCTCTAACTTTTCCTCGCTCTCTCTCTCTTTCTACTAAATTTATCTGAACCCATTTAAAATGGTGCCGGGTCGTTAATCAAAAAACCATCAAGAAAACATTTAACAAAAAATTATTATTCATTAACTTTTCCAAAACTACCAAATTTTTTATTCATCATCTCATCATTTGATAGGGTGCTAGTTCGTATAAAAACCGCCATTTTAGATTTTTCGACAAACTCTTCATAGCATCCTGGTACGGTCCGATAGCTATTGGTCTGCTCTATTAGCAAGCCAAATTTCAGAAAATTTGATTGTTTCTATGACAATAAAAAACACTTTTTATCTCTACAACTTTCTTAAATCTCTATCAAACTTTTTTAAATTTGATAGGCTAATAGAGCTAACCAAGAGCTATCGAATTATACCAAGATTGTTTCAGTTTTTTTTTTTTTAATTTAATTAATTTATCGAACAAACCACAAGGTGCTAATTGCACTCTAACAGTGGTGTAAATAAAAAATAGAAATAAAAATGAGTCATAATAAATCACAAACAATAATGTCAAAATACACATAAATTCCATAATTTTTTTTTGGTAATAAATTCCATGTATTAATAACCCTATTAAAAAAAAGTTATTTTTTGTTTTTGTAATGTATCGCTTGTTTTGTAATAAAAAGGGTTTTCGAATAGCCCGTTTAGCAACAGTGAAAAAGTTGGCTGTTTTAAGAATTGTATAATTTTTTAAAATTTTAAGAGTTGTAGTCATGTCATTTATTTTGCGCCTAATTTCCAATGTTTTAATTCCGCAAATTTTTAGCCTTTCATCATACGGCTTCGGAACAAGCCCACACTTTTTGTAAGGCTACTCTCGTAAAGAATGTTTGAATAGCTTCTATTTTGCGGACATTTTGTTTCTTAAAAAGATTCCAAATTTCTGTGGCGTATTCTAACAATGGTCTGATGTAGCTTTTATATGCCAAAACAAGTGTATCAAGTTTTCGCGTTTTTAACGCTCTAAGAAGTTGGTGGCAAGAAAAATATGTATTTTTTAAAATTTTATTTATGTGATTGGAAAAAGAAAGTTTTTGATCAATTAAAATACCCAAATCCTTTACACATGTTGTTTCTGTGAGAGGTCGCTCATCAATAAAGTAAGTCATTTTGGTGTTACTCTCACCAAGATAAAGGACCATTGTTTTTTCTAAAGAAATTTCAAGTCCATTATTTTTAGCCCGTTTATTTAATGCTTCAAGCGCTACAGATAAATTCTCTCTATTTTCGTCATTTTTATGTTCAATATATATTTTTATATCGTCAGCAAACAGCTTAATACCAACATTTTTAGGCAGGCAGTCCGGGAGATCATTGATAAAGATAAGAAAAAGTAGTGGGCCTAGAACACTACCTTGTGGCACCCCTGAATAAACATTTTTTGAGCGAGAATACTGATCAGAGATTTTAACTCTGAATGATCTGTCAATTAAAAAATTTTGAATAAATTTGAGAATTTTTCCATTAATACCAATAATTTTAAGCTTTTGAAGGAGTAATCCAATTGGTACACTATCGAATGCTTTTGCAATGTCAACATATACCACGTCAACACAACTTTTCTTCTCAATTGACTTATAAAAATCATTTAATGTGGTTAAGAGAGTTGTGTTGTAGTTGATCTTTGTCTCAAAAAACCAAACTGATTAGCACTAAAAAATTGATTATTATTTAAAAAATTAAGAATTTTGAATTTTATTACTTTTTCTAAGACTCTGCACAAAGTGTAAGTGAGCGAAATAGGGCGATAATTTTTAGGATTTTCTATTTCTCCTTTTTTAAAGATTGGAATGATTATAGACGTTTTCCATATTTCGGGGACATTGCCTGAATCAAAAACCATTTGAAAAAGTTCTGTAACGATAGGTGCCAATGGTAGTGCACATTCTTTTAATAAGATATAAGGGATGCCATCAGGTGATGTTGAATTTCTACGGGGAAGTTTTCTTAAAATGTTCCATATATTACGTACAGTAAATTCAATGTCGGTGATCTGATTCATTTGATCATTACTGAGTAACTCATTGGTATTTTCTTTAAATAAAACGGATTTTTGAAATTGATCTGCCAATAATTGACATTTTTGTTCGTTTTGAAAGTGAATGTGCCCCTTTTCATCAATGAGTGTTGGTATTCCATTGTTGGTATTAAGCCGATTCCTAACAAATTTATAGAGAGAATTTCTGCCTTTCGAAATTAATTTGGCCTCTTTTTCATAATGGAATTTTTGAAGTTGTCTTTTGTATTCCCTGCTTAATATTTTGTACTTAATTTTTAATTCACGGCACTCAGTTTTTCCTTTTAGCATGTTATGAGTTCGGGCTTTTTCCAGAACTAAGGTTTTTATTTTTTCATTATATTGCTGTTTAATGGGTTTTTAGGAAACGACTCAGCACCATTTGTTAACGCCAAATTCAAAGTTGATGAAGCGCAAGAGCAACTTTACTTCAAGCTTATAAATTAGTTTTTGCTTTTAGTATGGTTTTTTACAAACCATATTTTTACATATTTCGCACTTTATGTCCATATTCCATATTTTGTCAATATTTGGCATTTTTTGCCCATATTTTATGTCCACATTTTGGTATTTTGGAATATTTAATGAAAAAATGCAATAAAAAAAATATATATGCCCTTTGCCGCAGACACTTGCGGAGCCCACATTTGCGGGTAAATTGCAAATGTTCAAATGTGATGATAGAAATTGATCATTTTCACTTTTTGAAATTTATTTTTTTTTAAATAATTAAGTAATTCTTTATTCTCCTTCATAAAAAAATATTTTTTTAGTTATAATTCGTCCGCAAATGTCGCACTAAGACAGAGATGCCATCGAAAATTTTCCAAAATAAGAACATCGCTGGTCAAAAATAAGATTTTGGGGTCAAAAATAACACGCTTCCAAAGCGTTAAAAAGCCTTTTTATTCAACAAAATAAACTGTTTGCATTATATTTGTCTTCGCCAGCAATTTTCCTGAGCATTTCCGGCTTCGAAAGTTCAAATGTGATGATAGAAATTGATCATTTTCACTTTTTGAAATTTATTTTTTTTTTAAATAATTAAGTAATTCTTTATTCTCCTTCATAAAAAAGCTAATTAATTAACTTTAAATATTTTCAACGCCGGGAGAACACACTAATTACATAAATGGTACATGCCACTTAATATTGCAGGGACAACGAGTGCTGCCAATGGCACTCCGACAGTTTCGTCATCGTTTTGGTCAGTCGTCGGTGCGTGATTATGTGAATTTTTTTTTCAAATTATGAACTGTTTAGTTTTTTTAAGATTAATAATCTGACCTCAATGCCCTGTTTTTTCGTTAAGTCTAAATCGCGACACTTAAAAGAATAACCCTTGTATTTGATTAGTTTTTTGTTTGTTTGTATGGAAACCGCCGCTATGGACATTTGTTAAATACTAGGGTAGAGAATAATCAGTTTTAAACCGGTCCTCCCTGTTTTCGGCTAGCCGGTTTTGCTAGCCCCGGTTTTCGGTTTTGAATAAAATTTAATTTTTGCTTCAAAATTTTTTTATCTAGAAAATAAGGCGTTTAAAAAAGATTATAACTAGGGTTGTCACTAATATTTACGAAAAATCCCAAAATATTTGAATAAATATTTACGAAAAAAAGCTAAAATATTCCAAAATCTTCAAAAACCCTAAAATATTGACGAAAATATTGACATAAAATTTTTGCAGTGAAAAAGAAATCGCGTTTATATAAATAATTAAAAAGCAATAAAAATGGCAAGCAAATTTATTACAAATAAGGTACTTCTCAAAATTCTCAAGCAAAAAACTCATACGGGGTTTTCAGGCAAAAAAAAAAAAATTTTTTTTCCAAAGTAAAAATTTTTGGAAAATATTAGTGACAACCCTAATCATAACAAATTGCTAAAATTCTTAGCTATGCGAAATTTTCAAATTAATAGACAAACTATTAAAACAGGGTTCCCATCCGTCTTTTATTTCAAAGGACCGTCCTTTATATTTGGCTTTCGTCCTTTGAAAAATTGAAACGTCCTTTATTTAAAAGATGCCCGCTGAAAACGGCTTTTGGCAAAAAAGTTCTATTTTATGGAAAATTTAAAATTTAAGAAATTTTATAGCAACAATTTTTCTTCAACAAATAATTCAACACAAAAAAAATGCATTAAAATGGCAATGCCAACAACAGCTATCATTTTCAATTTGTTCAATAAGCAACACATTCTTCTTCTTCTTTTGAGCTAGTAAAACAAGCAAATAATTTTTTTTTTTTTTAATTTGTTTTTTACAACCACAGGGCCTTGCATCAGTACCAAAAACATGTGTGTATCCGCAATTTTCTAATTGCACGTTTTTGCATGCTGGATTACAAAATTTTCGATTTTCATCAGCTTGCATTTCTACAAAATAATAATATTAAAGACCTTAGCATTGTAAGTTTTCGTAATTTCCGAGTTCTATCTCTGACCCAGCCCTAACCCTAGTTTTTACATAATTCATATTTTTGAAAACTTTTTCTCAAAATTTATGTGAATTCCAGTTATATTTATAAGTTTGAATAGCACCAACTGAAAACTTTTGTTGCAGCTTTTGTCGTAGCATCCGTAAAAAGTATATCAGTGAACAACAGTAGAAATAATGAAACTGTAATGAGTTTGTTGTACATTTTTCAAAAATAAGAAAAGCTTTCAATAAATAGTAAAATGGAAGTGGGATTTGCGCTTTTATATTTTTATATATTACCACATATGTATGCACTTTTCATTGTGCACAATAACACATGTCTAGACAATGCCACATATTTTGAAAAATCACAAAAAAAAAAAAATTAAAAAAGATTTTCCAAATTTAAATTTATGATTTTTTCTGGTAATTTCTTTAGAAAAAATTCTCACTTTTTTGTTTTATATTTTAAGAAATTAAATGTTTCTAGAGATAAAAATAATTTCTTTTTTTAAAAAAAAATCATCATTTAAGAAAATTCTCAAATGTTACGAAAAGCAGCGAAACGCCTTGTAATTTAACCAACACCCATGTTGGAGTGGAACACCAACAATGCATGCCGTACAAGTCAGAGGAATGACCACGGAGGAAATTGGCTTTAGTCAAATCCCCTGAAGACGGTTGGCCAAGGGTCAGGGGGAAGGTCCTAATTGGATCTGGTTTGGGCAAAGAATGTGCCCACAAAGGCAAAGAAGGACGGATTAGTCGGGGAAGTGGAATATGGACTGACTGAACCATCTCCGTAGCATAATTCACAATTCCCTTACATTTGTGGAATTATGGAAAGCACCGCCTGAATCCCATTTGCTTAGGATTTCTGAAAATCTCTCTAAACCCAGATTTTTTGTGAAAAAATTTACTATCAAAAAAATCATTTTATTGGTTTTTTGTTCTTGGAATAATTTTTTTTTCATAATGATGGTTTTGGGCTCCTAATTTGTAACGACAAAATACCTAATGGAGTTAACAAAAAAAAATTTCTTCAAGATTATTGTCTTTTCTTAATTATCAATAAGTTAAAAAGTTTGCCAAAAATAAGATGAAAATTTCTCCGGTGGTGCCTATCGGCACCACCACCCTTCCACCATTCATTACGGTTTTTTTCAAAAATTGTAATAAAAACCCTCAAAGTTGTTCTTTTTTGTGCAAAATTGTTCTCTAAAAACACTCAAATTTTCAAAAATTTTCCCGGCGGCGCCTATCGTCACCTCCGACCCTCACTTTATCAAAATTAAAAATTTAATGTCTTATTTCAAAGCCAAAAAAGAAGTTTTTCGTTGCTGTTATTAAACAGTTGCTTAGTTACCGCGGTGGCGCATTTTATAAATCCGCCATTTTTACAGATTTCTAAGAAAGAATGGCCATAACCAGTGCTAAGCATTTTGTTGATTTTTAGGGATCAAAGTTGATTTATTTTTGAAATGCAGATTTGCTGATTTTTTGCTGCTTTTTAGAAATTTTATGTTTTCCGATGGGTTTTTTGAAAAGTAAATAAAAATTCTCAAGTTTAGATTTTATGTATATTTATGGCGTAATGTTGATTTTTTTGGGTGTGACTTTTTTTTTAATTAACATATTTTAGGTCAAACCATTAGAAATCAGACCAAGATTTTCAAAATTTTTCTCGGTATCGCCTGTTGGCACCACCGGACCCCTTTTTGCTTAGGATTTCTAAAATATATCAAAAATTCTCAGAAAATAGTTTTTTTAGGTTCCGTTAACAAATCAGACCCCAATTTTCAAAATTTTCTCCGACGTCGCTATTTCTATCGACAAAAAAAATTGTTAAAAAAAATTTTTCTTGGGCGGTAGAAGTTTTGCGGCGCAATGTCAATTTTGCTGGGTGGTGGGTGCAAGTGTCTTAGTGCAGAGTTGCCATTTGTTATGTTCTTATTTGGAGGGGTCAAATCTTTAAAAATTTAAAATGTTCTTATTTTTAAGAAATGTTCTTATTTCAGCCTTCCGTTCTTATTTTGTTCTTATTTTTTACTCTGATGTAGAAAATAAGGAAAAATTATTTGAAGCGAATTTCCTAAATATTAATCTTTATCTCTGCTTCTTTTCCATGCTTTTCTCATCCCTACTAATTTCTCTACTGTTCTCTTATCTTATTTTGTTCTTATAAAATGTAGTGTTCTTTTATTTGAGAGAGGGTCTTTCTTTTGAAATGTTTACCTTTTTTATAATTAAAAAAAAAAATTTCCCGGCGGCTCCTGTCGGCACCGCCGGAAACTCATTTCCTTTGAAATTTTGCAAAAAAAGACCCAAAATTTACCATTTTTGGGGAAAATCAGTTAACAAATCGGCCATAATTTTCCCCGGCGGCGCCTATCGGCACCGCCGGCCCCTGCCTTTTATTTTTTTTTTTAATTTTCTGAAAAATAATGCTTTCGAAGCCGGAAATGCTCAGGAAAATTGCTGGCGAAGACAAATATAATGCAAACAGTTTATTTTGTTGAATAAAAAGGCTTTTTAACGCTTTGGAAGCGTGTTATTTTTGACCCCAAAATCTTATTTTTGACCAGCGATGTTCTTATTTTGGAAAATTTTCGATGGCATCTCTGTCTTAGTGCGACATTTGCGGACGAATTATAACTAAAAAAATATTTTTTTATGAAGGAGAATAAAGAATTACTTAATTATTTAAAAAAAAATAAATTTCAAAAAGTGAAAATGATTATTTTCAATCATCACATTTGAACATTTCCAATTTACCCGCAAATGTGGGCCAACCGAAAGTGTCTGCGGCAAAGGGTATATTTTTCTTTTTTTATTGCATTTTTTTTCATTAAATTTTCCAAAATGCGGACATAAATATGGGCAAAAAATGCCAAATATAGACAAAATATGGAATATGGACATAAAGTGCGAAATATGTAAAAAAATATGAAATGTAAAAAACCATACTAAAAGCAAAAACCAAGCTAAAAACATGTTTTTGTGCGTTTCAGGCTGTTCCGAGTTGAGGAAGAAAAAAATATATGAATTTTTCCATCTAATTTTCAGCCCTACTTTTAGCACGTTAGCAGTATGAATCGAGCCCAGTACAAAACGTCTTTTTACCGTGGATCAGCCCAACATTTACCACCTCCCCCTCCCTCACCAGCCGCCTTTTAAGAAAACAGACATTTATATCAGGGGTCCGATATGTTCTTTTTTTAAAGAAATGTTCTTTTTTGGAGGGGTCGAATCGTTGAAATCAAAAATGTTCTTTTTTCAAAGAAATGTTCTTTTTTCAGCCTACTGTTCATATTTTGTCCTTTTTTCTTACTGTGGGGTAAAAAGAAGAAGAAAACAACACACATTTTTTACAATATTTGAAGCAATTTCTTAGTATATTTTTTTAAATTTTTCCAGCTGCGCCTGTCGGCACCGCCGGACACTAAATGATTTTTGAATTTTTTCAAAAAAGGACCAAAAATTGACTGTTTTTGGCGAAAATCTGTTAACAAATGGGCTACATATTTTCAAAATTTCCCCCGGCGGCGCCTGTCGGCACCAGGGAAGTCACGAAATTCCGATTTCCGAATTCCGAAATTTGAGGCAAAATTTCGGAAACGAAACCGAAACGAAAAACCCGATTTTTAAAAACCGAAAACAAAACGAAAACGAAAAAACTCCAACGGACGAAAACGAAAACCGAAAACGAAACCCAATGCTGCGCAATCATTTTTAAAAATATCCTTTTTTTTGACCCCAAAATCTTTTTTTTTGGACTGCATGTCCTTTTTTTGAAATTTTTGAGATCGGAGCCCTGATTTATATATATATATATATTTTTTTTTAAATGCCATGTAGCACCTTAGCGCCTTTCGGCATCAATTTCTATTTTTTCTTATATTATATTTTTTTAAATATCTAAATTTTTGCTAATGAAAGAAGAAAGTCTCGCTCGGAAAAACATTAGCCTTTTTCGAAATCTTTTAGAGGTTACTCTCTCCCGCCCCCCTGAAAAGTAAGGCATATGTAGAAGATGCATTATTGCTGCCTTTATACCCTTCAAATGTTTATCAACAAGGCAAATCTGGGGAAATTGTCAAGTGGAATAATAATCAACACTTATAAAAAGAATGGAAATTTCCAAAATGGCCCAATTTTTTTTTCCATTTTGCCAAACAGTTCGGTCTGATAAGCATCAAAAAATGGTGAAGTCAAAAACTGACCGAACTTAACTTTGTAATACAACTTCTTTTCTTTATAACCCTCTGACAAATTTGGTTTTCCCACCACTTGTTCTTCTTTCAGTGCGTCCAATTTGGCCTTTGCCTTTTTTTCTTTTTTTGTCCATTTCTCAAGAATTTCTTCCAATTCTTCTTCAAATTTTACAAAACCCTTGGTGCCAAATATCATATTACCTGTAAATGGTCGATAATCCAACTGATTCTCATTTAATAATTTGAGCACAGGCCAATTCTTCTCCACTTTTTCCATGTTTGTTTCTTCATCCTCTTTTGTGCCAAAATAATACTTTGAAATGTCATTCAAAATACGTGGGACACGAGCTAAATTTTCGATGACTGGCCTGCAGAAAAAAATAAAATAATAATTTTGATTGCGTTCTAATTTTATGGTCATTCGGCTCCTATACGCAGTGTTGTAAATATTATAACATAATTTACCAGGATTTTCCTTCTTTAAACTGAAACATCGGCTTTACCGCTCGGATTCCGTTGTGCACTCTGAACAAATATTGGTGCAGTATGCTCAAATAATCGCGGAATTTGTCGCATTGATTTCGGATTTTGATCTTGGAATTGGCACAATGCCAATTGTTGTTCATCAAATGTAGTAGGCCAAGATCGATTTCAAAATATGTGATATAATAATTGGAGGATAATTTAACCAACGAAGATGTGCCAAAATGTCGTCAACTTTTATGCTTTCTTTCATTCCTCCTCGCACAAATTCCAACAATGCTTCCCCTTCCCACTATAAGCTTCCAGTTAACTGGATTTCCTAGTCATTTTTGGAAAATTTTACTCTTTTTCTAAAGAAAGACTCACCACATTTAGCATAACGAACATTGGCAAACCAACAATAATTTGATCAAAATTTGCGGCATTTATCGACGTTACTTCTGCTGATGCTGTTGAAGCTAGTGAATTCGCAAAAGTCCCTTTGGCCACTTTTGTGCCATTTTTTGACTCTTTTTCGTTAATATTTTTTGCCAATTTTTTAAAAATATTTTTCATTTTCTGGCCAAACTCTGCTCGTGCTGGACCGACCTGATTCAGGGTTTTCTTTTTTTCATCACTATTTGCTTCATAATAATCCAACTCTTTCTCATCATTAACCAATACAAATGCTTGATAAGGTGGCTTCTCCTCTCCTTGCAATTCCCTTTCACTTGCTTCAGAATTATTAAAATGATAATTTGCAATTTTAGATAATTCTTTTATGGTATTTACCAATGACATTTGATGTTTTCCGTGAAATATTGGCATCGGTGCGGTATGTCCGCAGTGAATATGGAATAAATATTCGTTCAAAATTTTCAAACATTTAAAGTATCTCTGGCATTCTTTCTTTGCATAATCTTCGACAAATTTCCTTTGAATATTGGAACAATCCCAAATCTGTCTCGTATAATACAAAATGCCAAAATGCGTGTCATAGATTTGTGCCATTCGTTCCTTAGTTTGTTCGTTTGTGAGTTCTTTTTCCGCGCAAAATTGGTCAAAAGCGATAGGCCCTTTCACAAAGGCAATAAATGGTTCGTCATCGATCTAATGAAATTTTATATAAAATTTATTAAAAAGAATAAATAAAATTATTAATTAATATTACCTCATCACAGTTGGCAGTTACCGTGCGAACCAAAGAACCAAATATAAAAAGAGAAAAATATTTGAAAACTAAATATATCATCTTAAGGGGTACATGTTGTTTCGGCGCCGAGCACGTTTCGGCGCCCACGTTTCGGCGCCGAGCACGTTTCGGTGCCCACGTTTCGGCGCCCACGTTTCGGCGCCCACGTTTCGGCGCCAACCCAAAAATAGTAATAGTCCTATTAAATTTTTTTTGAAACTTAACCCCCTAGTTTTTTGAAAAACTAGTCCAAACTGAAAAAAAAGGATTTTCAAATTTTTTAAAAAATTAAAAAAAAATGAAAAAAAATTTGGACATTTTTAAACCTTAACCTTGTTTTGAAAACTTTGAAAAAACGCAATTTGCGCATAGGTAGTTGGTAGTTTTAAGGTACTGGTTGGTAACCAATTGTCGGTTACAGTAAGCCTGAGAGATTTCCTCGAAAAAGCAGCCAACCTAAGCCCAAGCTTGCGAAGGCCTAGGCTCTAGGCTTAGGGGGCCCTTATTTGAAAACAAAAAATTTTTTTGACAGCTTTAGTTTGTTTTTGTTTTTTTTTGGCTTGGCGCCGAAACGTGGGCGCCGAAACGTGAGCGCCGAAACGTGGGCGCCGAAACGTGAGCGCCGAAACGTGGGCGCCGAAACGTGAGCGCCGAAACGTGGGCGCCGAAACGTGAGCGCCGAAACGTGGGCGCCGAAACGTGGGTGGCCCATCTTAAGATTTTCTTTAAAAAATCGTAATAATAAAAGGGAAAAAAAATAAGGGAAGTGGGAAAATAGGGCATTAAATGAATTTATTTGAATAAAAATAAAAGCAAAAATCGAAATCAAAAAAAATGATTATGAATTAAATCAAAAAGATCACTCAAATTACGAAAGGGAAATGGAGAATTTTCATAAATTGAGAAAATTTATGATAACAAAGATCAACCTTTTTATTCCTAAAACAATCCCGAAAAAATATTGAGAAAGGGAAACTGATAAATTTGATAAAATCATGTGAAAAGGGAAAAGTCATTAAATCACAGATCGTTAGTTGCGTGCCCACCACCCCTCCCGCCGATGACGCTTCATTTAACCAAACGATTTTGAGCAGATTTAGCAAAAAAGTCACGTAAACGGATCGGTCCGCCCGGGGTTCCCCGGTCCGAAACCGAGTTTTGTGGGGCTATTTATTTGCTTACAAGGGTGTTGACAGCCGGTTTTAAACCGGCCCTAAGGCTTGTTTTTCGGTTTTTGTCCGACCCCCGGATTTTGTGGAGAGTAAATTAATTAGAGCAATTAATGGAGAAGAGGTTTAATCGGCAATTACCGAAAATAACGAACAATATATAAAAAAGAGAAAAATTTTTAAAAACAAAATTTTTGCCTTAACATTTGCATTAAATAAAATAGTAATAATAAAAGAAAAATATAAAACCTGGTATAAATCGAAATAATGAAAAATATGGAAAGTGGGGAAAATTGGGCAGTAAATTAATTTGGTTGGATAAAGGAAACCAACGAAAAAAAAACATGGCAAAATTCAATAAATAAACGCCAAAGGGAAAATGGAGATGAAAATGCCCAAAAATTTTTATAACTAAAGATCACTCAGTTTATTCAATGAATAATTCCCCCAAAAAAATGTAGAAATAGAGTTCGGAACCGGACCAGATCCCGACCGGATTTTCCCGGAATCCTGATCCGAGTCCGGGTGTTTTTGAAAAAATTGACCCGGACCCGGAGTCCGGAAAAACAGGATTATTAATCCGGAATCTTGTCCGGGTCTAATTCCCGAATCCGGGTCCGGGTCAGGATCCGAAGAAATTTGACCACGGTAAACCGGGTTTTTTTTCAGAATTTTTACTAGGGTTGAATACCCGCATGCGGGTAGTGCCTATGCGGGTAACGGGTTTTTTTAATTTGAGCGGGTAAACCCGTAAAACCCGTACGGGTCAAGCAAAAAATTGCTTGTGGGTTTACCCGCATGCGGCTTTTTTCCCCTTTTTTCTGATTTTTTCCATAAAAAAACCGCAAAACCCGTAAAACTCGTACCGTGCGGGTAGCGGGTATTCAACCCTAATTTTTACATAGAATTCGTTTTTTTCTGCAAAATCTGTTACCAAAATACAGCTTGTAATATTGTCTCTTTCAAGCAGAATACTTAAAATTTGGTTATTTAATTATTGCGCAGTTTAATTTAAGTTTTGCAAAGCATTTTAAAATTTTTTTATTATATTGGCGGCGGTTTAAAAGCCGGTTTTAAACCATCCCCCGGCTAGGCTGGGTTATGACGACGGTTTTCGGTTTTGATTTTATGTTTTTGTTCGACCGACGGTTAACCGAAATTTCCAGTTTCAATTTTAGTATAATTTATTAACAAAATTTAATAAAAGTGGGGGGAGGGCGGGAGGGGCACGGCGATACAGTAGTTGCTGCCAGGAAATTTTTTTTTTCTACTTTTTGTCATGACCCTAATTCTGTCATTTGTCATGCCGAAATTGTCTAACTCATTCGGCACTATCATCAGCAGCTTCAATGCCAGCCTCACCTTTATTAGAAGCTTTTTTTGTAACTCGCCAAAAAGGAACCTTAAAAAAACAGTAAGGTTTTTATTTAAAAAAAGGTTAAAATTAAGATCATTAAAATATATTCAGTTAAAAGAGGAAGCATTTTATGAATTTGTCAATGGACGAATAAACAATAGAACCAATGCCATGATAAAATTTGTTTATGCATTTAATAATATGGCATTCCGTCTAACAAACTCATTCAAATTTTCTAAGAAAAAACAGGTGATAACTTTGCTTAAATTACACAATCTTGGTCCGTGTCATCTTTTGATTGACTCTTTTAGCCATACAACTTTCAAAAATTATATTAAATTTTTAAAGTATTATGTCAAGTTTTTACACTTTTTTGACAACTTTTTTAAAACAAACTAAAAGAGAACTTCAATTTTGTAATACGGTAATATTAGGTGGTCGATAAGTAACTTAGCACTTTAGGCATAAAAAAACAAAGCTTAATGACTTTGGAAGAGAAAATTTTGTTCGGCATTTTGCGGACTAAATGTAAAAAAAAAAATTTCATTCTTTCTTCAGTTTTTGCAAGAAGATCTTAAAATTTACCATTTTATAGTTAAGATCTTTAACAATCCCACCAAATTTTCAAAATTTCCTAGACTTCTCCTACCGGCACTGCCGGGCTCCTCCTACCTTAAGTATTTTCATAAATTTTAAAATAATGAGCAAAACTATTCATGAAAATACCGAAGATATTGAACTTTATTCGGAATCACATAAGACGAGATACCCAAAATGCTTACCGGAAAAATACAATTCTGAAAAGATTAATTTTGGCTAAAAATACAAATTATTTAGAATTTGAAATTTTGAAAAATCCACGGTTCCCGGCCATTTGGTGGGTATAAGAGCAAAATAGATCAATTTTTTAAATAATCAAAGTGCCAAATGAAATATTTTTTCTACAATCAACTTGTAGGTGATTACAAGTAGAAATCGCAAAATATGGCCATATAATACGGATTCAAAATCGCCAAATAAGGACATAAATCCTATTTTAAGCAAAGGCGAATTTTATTTTATTAATTTAAAATTATATAAAGATCAAAAAGCATATGATGATATATTCATAGAAAAACAATTTATTATAATGGGGTACCTATATTTATATACACGTTTCTTATATGCACTTTACCATATGAATAGACAGGCATATGATGATATATTCATAGAAAATTTGCACTTTCATATATACAGCCTATGAATAGACAAGCATAGGACCTGTGACGGCTCCCGGACAATCGGACAGTGGACAATGGGACAGTGGACAATTGGACAGTGGACAATCGGACAGTGAGGACAATCGGACAGAAGTGGACAATTGGACAGTGGACAATCGGACAGAAAATAAAGGAAAATGATAAGAAAAATGAATGATCACTTTAGAACAAGTGGTTGGATGCTTAATCGGGTTTAGAAAGCAAATTTTTAAAGGTTTGGTTTCAGCATTCGGTAAGCTATGGCTCGTAAATAGGTGTGCTAGGATTAAGTTTTAAGAAAGTGTAGCCAAAAAACTGCAAATAAACTCATTTTAATTGCCATAACTTTTTTAAAACTTATTAAGACATTCTTAATCGGTCATTTTCTTATCATTTTCCTTTTTTTAATTTTATTTTCTGTCCGAATGTCCACTGTCCAATTGTCCACAGTCCGATTGTCCACTGTCCCATTGTCCGGTCACGCCTGTGACATATTCAAAAAAAGGCAATTTTATTATCATGAAATGTTAACATATATTATTTATGTATTCTTTACGCTATGCACTTTAGCATAGAAATAAATATCCCACTGCACTGATTAGTGATTATTCCGAATCTATGCGTTTTGGGAATAACAGTCGTTCAGCCATTGAATTCCGTTCACACCCGGTTATATTTTTTGGTTTCGAATTCCAACAATCGCTCTTTTATACAAAATCATTCAATAAAGATTATCAAAAACAAGCGCTGATTATTATGGCCGATTTGTTAACAGATTTTCCCCCCAAAAAATCATGTAAAGAAAAATTTTAAAATATTAAAGAAATCGTTTCAAAAAATTGTAAAAAATAGTAATATTCTTATTTTTTCCTCAGAGTAAAAAATAAGACAAAAATAAGACCAAAGAGCTCAAAATCAATACATTTCTTAAAATAAGACAAAATGCAATCTCTGTTTTATGCTAAAGTCCAGAAAAATGAACAAATCCAAGCAAATTAATACAAATAAATAAGGACAGACTAAATTGAAAGACAAGTCCAAGGAAAAAAGGACAGCCCAAGGACAAAACAAAAGTACGATTTTTAAACCCGAAAAAACTATAAAGGAAATACGATAATCTTAACAAATGCAATTATGAATTGCCAAAATTAGGAATAATATTCTTCTCAATTACCCCAATATAAATTTAATCCGTCCACCCAATTGATTTTGGTGGCCATTTCCTTTGCTTTTTCGGCCATTTTTTCGAACATTGCATCAAAATGAATTCTAATTGCATTCTTATTTTCTCCTTGTTTGACCCATTCCTTCAATTCTTCCGCATTTTTCAAACACAACTTCTTATACTGATTGACCTCCATGGCATCTGCCAATTTCTTGTATGACTCAATTGTTTTTGGATGAAAATAAAACCAAAAAATATCGGACAAATTCATTAGGAAAATGCCAATTGTTGAGGAATCTTTGTTAGAATCATCTTTCATTGTGTGCTTCAACAATGGCGTTGGCATAACATTTAAATTATCAGCCAAAGCACCGTTGGCATTGTGTTGAGCTTGAACCAGAAAAAGGGGCTACGGTGGTAAAGAAGGAAACAAAAAAATATCTTCAAAATTGTGCATTACCAAATGCCATTTACTAGGGCATTCAATTGAATGCACATGCATATTTTTTTCCTGAACTGTCATGGGCTTGAAACGCACAAAAATTATATTTTAACTTGGTTTTACCCTTCTAGGACTATATACCTTTGCATATTTCACAAGTGTGTGCTAATTTTAGGTGCATAATTTGAAATTTTAAAATTTTAACGCCATTTAAGTACCACCACCTATTTAAAAATACCAAAATATGACCAAGATTAATTAGTTTGATATTAATCATTACATCGTTTCCAACAATCATTATTAAACCCAAAATAAAAGTTTTTTCGAAAATGAGTTCCCTTTAAGGCCAAACATAAGAATATCTCAATAATTTTTATCTGTAAATGAAGTTTCAATTTATTTTAGAATTAATTCTACCTCAAATGCTTACATTTGACATACACATGGAAAAGGTATTCATAAATAATTTTCAAATAGTCGCAATATGTTTGGCATTCTGCCTTATCATCTTGGTCAATCCCTTGACCAGTGTTTTTACAATTCCATTTTTCTTTCATCATATATATAACGCCAAAGTATTGCACTAGCGGTATGTTCTCTGGCTTCTCCTCAGGAACATATTCTTTTCCAATGCTTGGCAAACTTTCCACAAATGTTATTAATTTATCATCATTCAGCTTAAATTGTTACAAATGTTTTTGGGTTTTTGTTCCTTTTTTTTCATTTTAAAATGAATAGGTCACTTTTTTTTTTGCAAGAAAATTAAAAAAAAATTCTATTTAGGAAAGAAGGTATCAATTTTTGGGCAATAAATGTCCAATTTTTGAGGAAACTATGATTACCCGAAATATGGGGTTTTGTCATTTGAAGGCCCCCTACATTTGAGGATTTGCAAAATATCAACAAAATTTCTACATCAAAATAAAGACAGAATTGTGGAATTTCGGGCGAGGAAAGCCCGAAAAGAGGAAAAGAGTGAGGGGAGCAAAGTTCACCCCCCATCTCCCCCTCCCTTCCCTTCTTCGTAAAATGTATTTAAAATGTTTAACCCAAAAACCCGTCCTTCTCGCGCATCCCCCCACGTAATGATGAAAGGATGGAAAAGAGGGAAAAAAGTGATTGGCGAAGGAAATTGATTTTCCAATTATTCCTTCGCTTTTGGTGATTGTTGCGATTATTATGTTGCGGTGTATGTAATTTAATTGGTGAATGTGGAATAAATAATAATAAATAATTATTGACCAAAAATTGAATATTGCCCAAATCCGCCCCAAAAGAAATCCCTTTGCCCGCCAAATCCCAAAATCCCTCCTGTCCCAATTCGCCCCTCGTCCGACTGCAGCCGGACAGCCGAATTTCGCCGCCCAAAGTCAGCCCGAACAGCCGTCGACCCCCAGACTCTTAGAGCATTTCCCACAGTGGTGCAAGCCGGGTGAGGCAAATCAACAAGTGAAAAGGTGGGGCAAAAAAGGGTCGAACGGAGTAGGTGATACCAACTGAGCATTAAAACTCAGTTGCTATTACTCGGAAAGACAGTGGGGTGATATTAATTGAGCACTAACCGGGAGTTAAAACCCGGTTACTGTTCACTGGTGGGAGAGGAATTGTTTTCCCTTTGGATTTTTAAATTCATTGGCAAAATAATAGGAGGTAGCAGGGCTCAATACTATCTGGGCTTTAAAACCCTGGTACTGTTGAGAGGTTAGAGGACACTATCGTGGGATTTCAATCCCCGGTGCTGTTCTTAGGGGGAAATCGGTAGTAAGAAAAGAGAAAGGATTCCCTCCGGTCGGGCGGAAGCGAATCAGCAACAAACCGGACAACAAAGTGCCATCGCAGCAGGCACAAAGCGCACACATTCCGGTCGGGTCGAAACCACAACCAAAGGCGACAGCAATTCGTCTCAGCACCAGCAAAGCCAACAAAAAGGGCAGAAACAATGGCAACAAAGGCAATTCAACGGACAATCAGCAATGGCATCGCAACGCTGCAACGCATTCCGGCACTTTCAAAGCTGAAATTGCCGGATGATCCTCAACAGACTGAAGAGGAAAAATACACGAGGATGTGCCTGCGGCTCGAGAGGCTGAAAAAGGAAATTAATGCGGCACAATCGGCCGCGGATGGCATTCAATTGGCAGAAAGCAATGGGCCGATTTGCTCAGAGAGGGAGTCGGAACCAGCACGGAGAAGCAAGATGCCGATGAATATGAGGCATTCCACGCAAATGCAAAACTGGCGCAACTTACGCTGGACTCACACGCCAAAATAAGGAATATGGCGGATCTAGAAGAAGAAATGGCTAACGAAATAGTCAAATTGCGACGGAGAATTGAGCCAAATCAAAGAGGAAGATTGGCATCAATGCAACAAGTGCCATCGCAGCAGGCACTGATCAGCACCATTCCACTGCCACCGATGCGCCCATTCAAAGGGGATCGGAAGGAATGGGCGTCGTGGTACGAACTATTCCGACTGCAGATTGACGCAAAATGCACGGACGAAGTTGAGAAGTTCATCCACCTGAAAGGCCTGTTGGAAGGCGAACCGCTAGACCTGATCGCGGGAATAAAGCTGGAAGCCGAGAATTTTAATGTGGCTATGGAGCTATTAAAGGATGTGTACGGAGATCGGGACTCGTACGTCCGTAATTTGTATACGCAACTCGCCGACCTCAAGCCAGCGGATTCCCTGGACGGAACAAGACAACTGTTGATGGACATCGAACGGCTGACACGGGAACTGAAGGCCGCACTGGAGGATATTGAACATCCATCGATATTCATACCGCTTGAGCGGAAGCTGAATCGAGCGTTCTTGCGGACCATCACAGCAAAGAAGGAGGAGGATCCCGACAAATGGGATACGACGCAATTCAAGGCAGCGCTTGCGGCAGCGGTCCGAAGAGAGGAACTCCTTCGCGACACATACAAAGACTACGGCATCCCTGGAAGGCAACGACAGCCGAAACCAGTGCAACGGAACCCACAGAGGGGTTACAACCAAACAGCACCGAGACAATACACGATGTCGATGACAAACAGGCCAACACAGACAAACCAATCACCTCAAAGCAACCGTACGGTGCAGCCGCAAATGAACCGAGGAGGCAATTCTTGGGTTCCGAGAGAACGGGTATCAATCACCGTGCCAGCGCGAGGCAAGCTAAGAGGGGCGCTCGCACCATGTGCCTTTTGTGAAGGCCAACACTGGCATGACCGATGCCAAAAATACAAAACAGTGGAGCAGCGCACGCAAGCGGCGCGAGAAAGAAGGCTCTGCTTCAAATGCCTCAAAGGAGGGCATACACTGCAAGAATGCAGGAAACCAGCTAAATGCTACAACTGCAGAGACGACCACCCATCGGCGTTCTGCAGACGCACAACGGTGCAAAATCAAAGAGGAAGAGAGCAAGGTCAAGGCAGCTCGAGAGCACTGATGGCTACAGAGAGCGGTGATGTCTCTCAAGAGCCGACCAACCCAAACACAACGTCATGTCTGTCATGCAGCAACAAATAAAGGAGAGAGTGCATTACTTATGACTACGGAAGCAACGATCTTCAACCCAGAGCAAACGCATCGGAGTGCGATTGGAGCGTTTTTCCTGGACCCAGGAAGCCAATGCTCGTTCATCTCAGCAAGAGCAGCTCAATTGCTGAAGCTGAAAGCAATCTCGACGGAAGTGAGACATTTCTCGAGTTTCGGTCATAAAGAACCGAAAGCATACAGAAGCGACGTGGTCCGCGTCGGCTTAATGAGTGAAGATGGCACCAAAATGGTCATCAACCTCAACAAAATGGGATTTATCGTGAACGATATGCCCATAATGACAGTCACAGAGATGGATGCAAGAGAATTGCGAAAACACAAACTGCGAGCACCAATCAAGCACAAGCAACCAGACTTGCTACTCGGAATGGACGTGTGGCACGAACTGTCCGTCCGGGCTTCGGAAAAGCTGCCGAGCGGTTTCGTAATCTGCGACAGCAAAATCGGACCAATTCTAAGTGGAAAGGGACAAATGGAACCCCTGAGAAGCAGTAATATAACGTTTGTCCTCGCAGCGCAGGATGGTAAACAGCAAGCGGATGAACCGCAAGAAGCAAGAGACGATCTCGACCATGAAGATCGCCTCGACACATTTTTCGGACTCAATACAATTGGGTTGACAGACGCAACGGAAAAGGAAGATAAGGATGAAGTCCTTCAAAATTTTCGAAGAGCACTTACGTTCAAGCAAGGACGATATCAAGTGGCATTACCATGGAATGACAATATCCATCGGCTGCCAACAAACTACAAGCAGGCAAAGGCAAGACTTGTCTCAACACTGAGGAAGCTACGTAGCTCAAATTTGGTAGACGAATACCAACGACTCATCGAGGAACAACTCGAATTGGGCATCATCGAAAAAGTCACCGACCCAACGCAATCAACTGGGCCAATTCATTACCTGCCACATAAACCAGTAGTGCGCAGAGACAAAGCTACAACCAAAGTCCGAAAAGTAATGGACGCACCGGCGCGACCCAAAAATCAGCCAACGGCACCATCGTTGAACGAGTGCCTGCATACGGGCCCATTACTGCTCAAAGGTCTCATCGGGATACTGCTACGGTTCCGACGGATGGACAAGCTCATCCTCGGAGACCTAGCGAAGGCATTCCTGTCATTGGGAGTGCGCGAGCAAGACAGAGACTGCACACGCTTTCTCTGGGTCGATGACCCTTACAATGTGCCATTGGACAACTTCCAATACGAAAGATGCCAAGTTTACCGCTTTACGCGAGTAAGCTTCGGACTGACTGTTTCTCCGTTCCTTCTAAACGCAACAATAAGGGAACACCTCGCTCTGTACGAAACAGAACTGGCACAACGCATTGAGCAGAACCTCTATGTGGACAACATTCTCATCGAATTGAGAACCAAAGAGGAACCAAGCAAAGTTTGCCAAGAAGCCAAGGCAATTTTTGAAGCGGGAGGCATGAAACTCCGTGAGTTCGTCTCCAATTTACCCCTACCTTTGCCAAATGAGGAGCTCGGGAAAGATCAAACCAAAACAAAAGTACTCGGATTACTTTGGCACATCAAAGAAGAGACAATAGTCTTCAACTTCCCCGAGTTTGAAGGACGGACAACAAAACGAACGACTTTGTCGCACATAGCCAAAGTATTTGATCCATTAGGACTTCTTTCGCCCGCAATACTTCCGGCAAAAATGTGGATGCAAAAAGTGCATACCACCGGAACAAATTGGGATCAACCTATCAGCGGCGAACTGAAACAACAATGGGAGGAAATCCTTCAAACATGGAATGGATTCGCCATCAAATTCGACCGCAGCATTCCTAGCTCAGATCAAGACGAGCTACATTGCTTCACCGATGCAAGTGGAGCGGGATTGGGAGTAGCAATCTTCCAACGATCCGTCAAGCCAATTAGCAACAAGGCAGAGTGCCAACTCATCTTTGCGAAGGCGTTGGCAAAACCTGCAAAATTGGCAAATGAGCAAGCCACAATACCACGCATGGAACTCCAGGCACTGTCACTAGGAGTAAAAGCGGTCAAATTCGTCAAAGAACAGGTCCCAAACAAGAGGATACTCGTTTGGACGGACAGCCAGTGTTCAATCGCACGATTGAACGACCGAAGTGGCAAGCATGACCGATTCGTCAACAATCGGTTGGTGAAAATCCGAGGACAATTCGAAGTCCGACACGTGTCTACACATGACAATCCTGCAGACTTGGCAAGTCGAGCGGTCACTCCAAGAGAGTTGGATCGGAGTCTACTCTGGAGGTACGGACCGAGCTGGTTAAGCAAACCGGAAAACAAATGGCCTGAGTCGCGTTTCACATACAAACCGACAGAGCCACAATCTGAAGACGAAGGGGGCATAACAGAAGAAGTTATTGCAGCCCGATTTGAGATCAGTGCGGGACCATTGATCGAAGCCACCCGATTTAGCTCGTGGAAAAAGCTAAAGGCCACAACGGCAAGAGCCTTCCGATTCATAAAGAAAATCACAGAAAAGCTCCAAGAAAAAGGAGAAATGATAAGGAAGATTCCGACAATAATGAGACTGATTGAACCGATCACAGCGGAAGAATTGAAGCACGCGGAACGCTATTTGATACGAACAGCCCAGCAACAGCACCCGCCAGACGAAAACACGAAGCGGAATCTGCGACTGTACGAAGACAACGGAATCTGGAGGAGCTTCGGCAGACTAAGCGAATCAAAACTCAAATTTGAGGCAAAATTTCCGAAGTTTTTGCCATATGAAGCGTGGATCACAAAGCTAATCATCCTCGACACGCACCAAAACAACGCACACTGTGGAACCAACACTCTGTTGGCAATCCTACGACAAGACTACTGGATGCCAAAGGGAAGAAGGACAATCGAAAATGTCCTAAATTCATCCAAACATGGATGTTTTGAGTGTAGAAAATTGAGACTGAAGCCATATCAGTACCCTCAAGCACCACCATTACCAAAGGAGCGCGTCGAAGTCACGCGACCATTTGAAAGAACCGGAGTCGACTACTTCGGCCCGATGAAAGTGAAGGCAAATGATACAATCGTCAAAGTCTATGGCTGCCTGTTCACTTGCCTCACAGTAAGAGGAATCCATCTGGAGTTAGCCGAAGACTACTCCACAGAAGCATTCCTGCACGTTTTTCGGCGATTTGTTGCACGAAGAGGCAAACCGACAGTCATGATGTCGGACAACGCTGCCAATTTCGTGCTTGGAGCCAGCACGGCACAAAATATTTTCTGGAATGAAGAAATCCAGAACCACACTGCGCAAAGAGGAATCCAGTGGAAGTTCATAACCCCACGTGCTCCTTGGCAAGGAGGCACGTGGTACCAATGGCCATTGACACCAAACCCATTATTCGTCAAATGGATACAAACTATAGAAGAAAAGACCGAGGAAGTGCTGACGAAAGTACGACGAGACGAATTCTACTCCAAAGCAAGGGTATACCCCATGATGACTACAGCGATCATTGGGGACGCGTCCGCCGAAGTCTTCGTCAAAGGTCTAAAAGCAATATGGCACACGCACGATGAAACGTCAGTTTTGTCGACAACATTTTTTCCCGGAATAGCTGGAAAGAGTCGTCGTAGCGATACAGAAAGGCGAAAACGAAAAGATTGAAGAAGCAATGTGGAATTCCTTGCTACAACTCAGAGCGGCCGGCGTTGCGACTGTATTAGTGGCAACAGCCACGAGTCAGAAAAACAGAGCACAAATTCGTAAAGAAGGCACAACAATGGCACGCGAAACAGGCACTGGATTTATCCTCGCCTCGGGAAAATGCGGAGAGATTCCGGAAATTTTGGAAAAAATCGAGAAGAACATTCCAAGCGAGATGCCAACGGCAGCGAAGGGCACACAAAAGCAAAAGAACACAACATTGGCATCGATGGCCCAAAGCTCTTCGGCTATGTTGTTGTTTGCAATGCTCTTCAGTTTCGTGCAACCAGGAAACTGCATATGGGGACCTCCCGAACTATTTCCAATACAGTTTGGCCCCGCAGAAGAAATCAACCGAGACCAGAACATCGGAAAAAGAGGACAATCTGTGCAAGAGTGGTACAAAAACGCGCTAAGCCAGCATAGTGTGACCACGCGACCACCCGACACAACCACTAACACAACAACAACCATGAGCATTGAAGAAGTAAGAGAGTGGTACAGAAAAGCGCTAGGAAAAACAAGCACTACGCTGAGAGCTACCGAGACGACCACAACGACAAGCAAAAGCACCACACAACGAACGACACCAAGACCACGACTCATGAGCACGACGACTACAACAAAGGTCCCGACGACGAAAACAAGCTCTACAACAAAGAGAAGTACGTCATTTTGGACGACTACGGCGGCACCAAGGCAAATTACACGACAACAGAGAGAGACGACCCGAACAACAAGCGCACAACAAACAAAACAAACAATGCATGGCCCGCAAACAACAAAGAAGCCGGACTTAGTGACTCAAAAGCCATTCACAAGTCCAGGAGGGGGCCAGATAAGAAGCGCGACCAAAAGCACAAGTCAACAAAAAATGACTACAACAACGCCACTCAGCTTACCAGAGGCGAATAAGCGCACCAACAGAGAATTAGAAGAAGCAAACAGAGAAGCAGAACCTGTCTATTGGAGCGCTCACAAAGGTTCAACTCTGTGGAGAATTCCAGAGGCTGACAAATCACCGTTTTGTAGACCACCGCCGGGATTAACCTCACAATGGAAAAAGATGAGCGTGTCACTTTATATGCCATATCGGAAGCCGCAACCGATCAGCAGGGCATTCAGATGCGCGATAAAGAAGACGACGGAAGACTTCTATACAAATTTGTTAGGCGACCAATTTGTGGAAACGACCAAAGAGTACTTGCCAGTACAACGAAGAATTTGTCAAGCAATGACCGACCAAAAGAAATGTCCGTTCGAAGAGAAACCAATGAAAGCAATTGACGGAGGAGGCTGGAGTAGCAACAACCCACTGAATGTGGACTTCCCTGGCAGATTTTCAAATCTGTTCAGCGGAGGACAAAAAGTCACGACTGTGAATTGCTTTGTCGAGCGGGCAACGCTGTTCTACAGGCCACATAATCTTGAGTTAATCAGCCCAATCTACTCACACTTGGAAGACTGCAATTACATGACCGGAAGTTGCACTCTACCGGACAATACGACGCTCATTTGGAAAACAGAATGTGAAGAAACATGCAAGCCATGTGATTACCATTTCATCGAAAGCATCGATGGAGAGTACACGGGGTCGACCGAATGGTCAGGGGCAACGTGGATAGCAAAAAGCAGAGAGCAAGCATTGACGTTCAGCAAAAATGCGAAAATGGAAACGGCATGCAATGGAAAGACAATAAGACTGTCGGATCAATCGTTCGGAATTTTAGAGGAAGAATACCTCGCACTCATCAGCTATCGCCAAATGGGAAAGAGAGCCGTTCAAGAAGAACAACTTGCAGCACAATTAACGGCAGGACAACTCGCAACCAGTCGATCAATTGCTCAACTTTTTGCAAAAGAATGCCGAAGAAGCTCAAGAGGAGGAAACCCAACACTTCAAGCAAGAAATCTCCTCAGAAGGAAGGATGTCATGGCCAGATGGCTAAACGAAGATACAATGCAGATATATTCATGCGCAGAACTGCCAATGAAGGATATTGAATATTACCCTGTGAACAGCTGTTACCGCTACATTCCGATTCAGCTTCATTTGGAACAGAAGGTGTTACAAGCGTTTTTGGACCCAGAATTGCGCATCTTAACAGCTTCGTCACCAATAGCAGATTGCGGAAGCTACAGACACCACTATCTGCGGATGAGCCAGGACAATTGGGTCAAAATCGATACGAGGACAGCAACTATCCAGAAAGTTGACCCAGAGAGCATCTCAGAAATGCAAGAAGCCAAAGACATGTCGATCCTTGAAATATCTCCGGTGATATTCCACAAATGGGTAATCGACAACGATACAGGAGAAGGACTTTTTGCTCACCTGGATGAGTGGCTGAGACTGGACCAATGGAAAACGCGGGGGGAAGAACACAAAACAACACGCGCACTGGCACTAGGTGCGATACCGGGAGGCCTTCCCGGATTGGCAATGAGCTGGCTAAAGGAAGTAATGGGCCTGATCGTAACCTGGTGGATAAACTTATGTTGTGCCTACACAACATTTCTCATAATCCGAGACCTGGCACTACCATTGTCATTGTCTACATAATCGGGCCAATCTTTGCATCAATCAGAGGCCTATTGGGGACTGGACCAAGAAGGACTATCAGAAGCAAGCCGAAGCACGAACAGAGAAAAGAACGGCAAGAAGAGCCGCAACCCATAAGCCTCGAAATGAGCATAATGGAGGAAACGCCATTTACAACGGAATCCCAGGAACAAAGGGAAAACGAAGAAGAAGAGCAACGAGAACAATCAGCGAAGCCGGCAACGAGCGACGGGAGACGGTTCCGGAAGAGTTTCCAACGACGCAAATCGACAAAAAGAATGGGGCTGACAAAATCGCCTTTCGGAAGAGCCATGCGAATGAGTCTTCCCGAGGAAAAATGAAGAAGAACCAGAAAAGACGAAAAAAGAAAGCACATTTTTCGGCGGGAGTGTGGAATTTCGGGCGAGGAAAGCCCGAAAAGAGGAAAAGAGTGAGGGGAGCAAAGTTCACCCCCCATCTCCCCCTCCCTTCCCTTCTTCGTAAAATGTATTTAAAATGTTTAACCCAAAAACCCGTCCTTCTCGCGCATCCCCCCACGTAATGATGAAAGGATGGAAAAGAGGGAAAAAAGTGATTGGCGAAGGAAATTGATTTTCCAATTATTCCTTCGCTTTTGGTGATTGTTGCGATTATTATGTTGCGGTGTATGTAATTTAATTGGTGAATGTGGAATAAATAATAATAAATAATTATTGACCAAAAATTGAATATTGCCCAAATCCGCCCCAAAAGAAATCCCTTTGCCCGCCAAATCCCAAAATCCCTCCTGTCCCAATTCGCCCCTCGTCCGACTGCAGCCGGACAGCCGAATTTCGCCGCCCAAAGTCAGCCCGAACAGCCGTCGACCCCCAGACTCTTAGAGCATTTCCCACAGTGGTGCAAGCCGGGTGAGGCAAATCAACAAGTGAAAAGGTGGGGCAAAAAAGGGTCGAAATTTTAAAAAATATAAAGCCATAAAATTAAAAAATATATAATTTCCCACTCAAATTGTGCCGAAAATGAAAAATAACCCTTAAATATTACTACTGTAGATCTGCCAAAAACTTTAATAAAAAAATTAAAATAACAATTATTTTTACTTTTATAATTAAGCCTCGATTTCGACTCGAGAAATTTTAAGTCTCGAGTAGTGTACTACTCTTATATGTCTTATCTTGAATTTCCTGGTGCCCAAACTTCCCGATGCCCACAATTCTCCCTGCGGACTATTTACCTCTACTTCAATTATTCTTCTATTTGTCGGGGGTTCCTTAAATGTCGGGGCCTCAAAAGTAGGGTTCTCAAATATGAAATCCTCATATGTCGCGCCACGGAAACCATGTAAATAAAGGATATTAATTAACTTACGTCTGGTAATGGTATTTCTAACTCGTCTTCTAATGGTAATGGTAATACTTCCAAAAATGGACAAGAGAAAATGAAAGAAAATAAAAATAGAAAAGAATTCATTGAGATTTAATAAAAATGATTGTGTTTTTATGGAACACACTAGCTATTTATAAGCATATATTTGCACTTTTCATATATGCACTATAACATATGCATAGACAGGCATATGATGACATAGAAAAACAATTTTATTATAATGGGGTACCTATATTTATATGCACTTTTCATATATGCACTATAACATATGAATAGACAGGCATATGATGATATATTCATAGAAAAACAATTTTATTATAATGGGGTACCAGGATTTATATGCACTTTTCATATATGCACTATAACATATGAATAGACAGGCATATGATGATATATTCATAGAAAAACAATTTTATTATAATGGGGTACCAGGATTTATATGCACTTTTCATATATGCACTATAACATATGAATAGACAGGCATATGATGATATATTCATAGAAAAACAATTTATTATAATGGGTGCCTATATTTATATACACTTTTCTTATATGCACTATAACATAAGTATATACACTTTTCATATATGCACTATAACATATGAATAGACAGGCATATGATGATATATTCATAAAAAAACAATTTTATTATCATGGAACTAGTCGTCCGAGGGCATGCGCATTGCGCATGGAAATAAGAAGCTGTCTCTAGCCGTCTAAGAATGTTAGATGCGTCAATAATAGGCGTGACAGGTGGTGAGTGCAGCTGCGGCTCAGGCGCAATCAGGTTATTTGGGCCTGCGTAAGTTTTTAAATAATTGGTAATTTTTACCGTGCCGCACACTAGTTAAAACAAAGAGAAAAAAATTTGCATTTTACTGTTTTCCATTTAATGCCAAATAAATTTGAAAAATAAAGCCAGTCAAATGCAAAAAGAAGAAGAAAGACTTGATCTAAAATTGCGTTTTTATAATTGTTTTCACTGAAAAATAGATGTTACAAAAATTATTTTATGGTGCAAAAAACTAACTTAGGACATTAGAATTTCAAAAAGTTATGGCAATTATATGATTATAGTCCTTTTTTGGCAATTATACTCAGTGCAGATAGGACACGAAATTTGGAAAATCCTATTTCTTATTCTTTTCTTAATAGGTCGATTCCTATTTACCTGACTTTAAAAGATGGTATAGGCAACCCTGAACTTAAAAAAACGCCTCTGACTTAATTTTCAATATAAGAAACTTGCAAACTGTTATTTAGATTAAAAAGAAAAAATGAATGAGGCGGTGCCGGGGGCCGATATTCGTCTCCCAGGCAAAAAATGAAAATTTGTGCGAATTCTTAAGAAATATCAGCTCAAAATAAATTTTTCAATGTTTATGAGACAACATATTATTGGTTGGGTGCCTCGGAAAAACACGCATGCTCCCTATTGGCGTGCCGCTTCGCGGCCTAAAAACGATATATTTAGATTTAAAAATGTTTGAAATTCACAAAGAATGATTTTGATACTGAAAAATTGATTTTTTTACGATTTTTGAATGGTCAACTGTCAACCAACAAAGCTCTATATTTGTTGCATAAAATGGGCAAAATTCAGTACCCAGTTTTGTTGGCTGTAACTTTTTTAGAAACGTCGCCGGGTCAATAATATGGTACCATTCGACTTCACTCAACGAGAGGAATTTGTAACATCCTTTGTATGCTGATCAACAACAATTTTTTTTCAACAAATAATCCTGCAAAAAATTGCATAAAAATCGAAATTCCAATGCTAATCATGCATCTCTTTATCTTCTTTATATGCCATCAACTTATCGTAAACACATTTTTCTGACCCGTCCAATTTGCATAAACACTTTAAAGTTTTTTCATTGTCTTCGTTCTTCTCGCATTCCGCCCGTGACCGTCCTTCGCATTCCTTCTCGCACTCATGGGCATTATCTAAATTAAAAAATCAAAAAAATTCTTTTTAATAATGAAAAAATTAGCATCGCTTTATAAAGTAATGAAATCAAGACTTTTCTTTTGTCCCAAATTTTAAATTACCACGGCGGTAACTAGTTGAAAAGTACTATCAACAAACAGCATAGTTTAATGACGTATGTCAAGCATACAAATAATATATGTATGTAAAAATGAAATTATTTTATATCATTTTACATTTTTTTTTGCATTTTGTACTATTTTAGTAATATTAAAAGTATTATATCATGAGCTAAAGATTTGCATCATATTCATAGCCGCATTACATTTTAATATGAATCATTAATTACCTTTTTTTTTCCATTATATCATTGCTAGCAGTTATTATTTATAGTGCATGTGATATGTAGGATAAAGGCATATTATGGTATTATAAAAATGCGAATCATATGCCTGACTTATATCATTAGTACATAATTATATTTATCTATGAATACATTACATTATACATATGCTGTACTATACACTGTATTTCAGAATTTTATCTTAATATCTTAGATTTTTATCCGTGCAATATTATATATATGGTTTCATTATATATAAACTGTATATATGTCTCTATGAATATTTCTGTTCTATCATATGCCTGTACTAGTCTATTACCATTTTATTCAGATGTATATCTAAAGCTGTATCATAAAAAGTGCATTATAAAGTATTATAGCACCCATTATAATAAATTGTTTTTTCATGAATATATATCATTGCCTGTCAGTCTATTCATAGTTATAGTGCATATAAAAGTGCATATAAATATAGGCACCCATTAAATAAATTGTTTTTCTATGAATATATCTCATATGCCTGTCAGTCTATTCTATGTTAAGTGCAATAAGAAAAGTGTATATAAATTAGGCACCCATTATAATAAATTGTTTCTATGAATATATCATCATATGCCTGTCAGTCAAATTAGTTATAGTGCATGTATCAAAAGTGCATATAAATATAGGCACCCATTATAATAAATTGTTTTCTATGATATATATTCATATGCCTGTCGTTATTCTTAGTTATAGTGCATATAAGAAAAGTGTAATAAATATAGGCACCCCATTATAATAAATTGTTTTCTATGAATATATCATCATATGCCTGTCAGTCAAATTATACGTTATAGTGCATGTATCAAAAGTGCATATAAATATAGGCACCATATAATAAATTGTTTTCTATGAAATATCATCATATGCCTGTCAGTCAAATCTATGTTATAGTGCATGTATCAAAAGTGCATATAAATATAGGCACCCATTATAATAAATGTTTTTCTATGAATATATCATCATATGCCTGTCAGCTATTTTATGTATTAGTGCATAAAGAAAAGTGTAATAAATATAGCACCCATTATAATAAATGTGTTCTATGAATATATCTTCATATGCCTGTCAGTCTATTCTTATGTTATAGTGCATATAAGAAAAGTGTATATAAATATAGGCACCCCATTAAATAAATTGTTTTCAGAATATATCATCATATGCCTGTCAGTCAAATTATATGTTATAGTGCATGTATCAAAAGTGCAATAAATATAGGCACCCATTATAATAAATTGTTTTCTATGAATATATCATCATATGCCTGTCAGTCTATTCTTATGTTATAGTGCATATAAGAAAAGTGTATATAAATATAGGCACCCCATTATAATAAATTGTTTCTATGAATATATCATCATATGCCTGTCAGTCAAATTATACGTTATAGTGCAGTATCAAAAGGCATATAAATATGGCACCCATTATAATAAATTGTTTCTATGAATATATCATCATATGCCTGTCAGTCAATATAGTTATAGTGCATGAATCAAAAGTGAATTAAATATAGGCACCCATTATAATAAATTGTTTTTCTATGAATATATCATCATAGCCTGTCAGTCTATTCTTATTTATAGTGCATATAAGAAAAGTGTATATAATATAGGCCACCCATTATAATAAATTGTTTTCTAGAATATATCTTATATGCCTGTCAGTTCTTATGTTATAGTGCATATAAGAAAAGTGTATAAAATATAGGCACCCATTATAATAAATTTTTCCTATGAATATATCTCATATGCCTGTCAGTCAAATTATAGTTATAGTGCATGTATCAAAAGTGCATATAATATAGGCACCCATTATAATAAATTGTTTTCTATGAATATATATCATATGCCTGTCAGTCTATTTTAGTTATAGTGAATATAGAAAAGTATATAAAATATAGGCACCCATTATAATAAATTATTTTTATATGCCTGTCAGTCTATTCATATGTTATGTGAATATATGAAAAGTGTATATAAATATAGGCACCAATAAATTATTTTTCTATGAATATCATCAAATGCCTGTCAGTATATTCATATGTTATAGTGCATAATGATAAGTGTATAATATAGGCACTCATTACAATAAATGGTTTTTTTATGATATATCATCTATGCCTGCAGTCTATTATATTGTATAGTGCATATATGAAAAGGCAATACCGTGCGAACCAAAGTGAGGGGGAGGGGGGCTGCTAATTAGGCGTCAGGGTATAGGGGGGTCTGCGCACGCCGTACCTATAGGGACTTTTAAGGGTTTGAATGTGACAAATAGGGTACTCGGTCAAATATTTTGTGGGTCTTAATTACGGTCACCTAATTAATGCGGTAAAAATTTTTAAATTAAAATGCTTGTACCAAAATTTTGCGGTAAAAATGTTAAAGAATTAATTACAATTAAATGCTTGTACCAAAAGTTTGCGGTAAAAATGTATTAATTAATAACTAATTGACTGAATTGACCCACCCGTGAAAATTAGATGTAAATAAAAAAAAAATATTATTTGTGACATTTTCCCTTCTGGATGGTAAGTAGGTCATCTTAATATAATCGATGGTTTACTGGGGGAGGGGCAGTGAGGAATGGAGCCGTCACAGATATATTTTCCACTATTAGTACACCGTTCCTCACTGCAACCAAGTCTCCATATGTATTAATATTAGCCATAAACAATTTTTTACATTTTCCTTTTTCTTTTAGCATTGGTCCGTCGTCTCTTCCTTTGCATTACCGACACGTTTAATTGCCAATTCTTTCGTGCCAATCGCCCGTTCATTTCGCCTTTTCCGTTGTCCTTGGTTCTCAATTTGTCCTCCGCTGTCTGTGATTTGTTCGAACAAATTGACAAAACGAAAGTGAGTGAATCGAGGGGAGGGGATTTTTTTCAGACAAAATATTTTCAACACAATCTTTTTTTTTTTTTGAAGATGGTCAGAGAGCAAAACATTGGCTCCTCTGTCTCATCACCAAAAATGTCTTTGCCAACAATGAAGGCTCCACGACATTTGCCAACCATGATGACCCGGTCGACGTCGCGTGCTGCTGCCACAAAAATGGAAGCTGAAGGAAACCGGCAAATGGCAAAACGCAGTGCCGGACCACCGAAAAACCGTGGGTCCAAATGTTTTTGGTTGAAAAATTTTCAAGTTTAGCCAAAAATTATTTTACGGAATACTTTTTATGGACATTTTTATTCTTGAGGATAATTTCGTTGTCTAAATCATTTTCTAGGAGTCATAAATCAATTATGGTAAAACTATGGAAATGTAGGGAAGAAAATATGAAACTAAATTTTATATTTCAAGTTTCAAACCAATCTAAAAACGCTTTTAAAGCCTGAAATAAATTTGGAAGAACTTTGACAAATCCGTCGGTCAAAAAATGATAATAAAGATCGAAATTCAGCAATTCGCGCGTCGTCCGCTGTGCCATCGACCGTCTCTCAGTGCGCATTCCATCGACCGCTTCTCTGTGCCCGTCGTCAGCATTGCCGTCGACCGCTTCTCTGTGCCCGTCGTCCGGAGCCTTCCGCCGCTATTTGTTGGCCATTTATTACCACCGCCACCACCACCACCGACACCTGCCACTTCATCACTTCCGGGCGTCAAATTACGCCACCGAATCGCCACAACAAGCATCATCATCATCAGCAATAATGGAATTGGGGCCATCATCGCCTGCACAAATGAATTTTGCCAACACAACCACACAACGTTCCGCTGTGCTGCCATCAGCGACGGCCGAGTTGATGCAAAAAAGGAAAAAAAAGCGCAAAAAAACGACAAAACAACAGATGGAGCACCAAAAAGGTAAATTTGAATATTCGATTTAATTAGGACAAGGGTGGACCTTTTTTTGGGGGGGAAAAATTGGGGGGGGGGACAAAAAGGGGTGGACGGTCGGTTTCGGTTAAAAGTCGAAAAAATCGACTAAATTGGAAACATTGAAAATTTTACAGCCCAAGTCATCAGTCAGGGTGGCCAAAGGAAAAGTCCCGGCCAAAACTTCACCCAAGAAACCCAGAGCCCGAAAAAGAAGACGATGAATATATCGTCCGAAATGTTATTGCCTCATGTGAGGTGTTTGTGCAAAGGGGTAAGCGCCGTTGTTATAGATAGACTGGCAAGGTAAAATCTCTCCCCAGTTTTTTTCTGAATTAAAAAAATTAAGATGCACGCGGGCATGAGTCATGGATTTTTCAGAATCCAATGATGCTTTGGAGTTTACGGTGGCCATGTGGAAGAGTCGCAATTGATGCGACCTTATCGGCATGTCTAGGAAACGATGTGCCAGTCCATTTGGCATCAAAATTACAGAAGGACAACCGCTTTCTTCAGGGTAAAGTAAAAGACCAATAAAATAATTTTATAAAAAATTTCAAGTGTCGCCAGCAAATGGTTGGCTTCAAAGTGCCGCCATGCGCACAACCAAATTGCACATAACTCATGCATAACAACGACCCAAATTGAAAGGTGTAGTTTTCTTTTTGCTTTATTTCTTTTTCTCTCTATCTTTCATTTTTGTCTGGGCATTGGTGAGCAGGCATCTCCTTGTATTTGCCGCCTCATCAATGTTCACTTCTGAAGGGAGGAGAGCGGGTAGGCAGGCATCTCATGGTATTTGCCACCCTATCGTTTTTCTCCTTTTTCTCCTTTTCTGTTCTCTAAACTTTTGTGTTTTTTTTTTTGTCTAGCAAAAATTTTTCAAATTAAGTTGGACAGTTTGTTCGCGGAATTTTCGTTGTTAGAAGGATTAACTGAAATTGCTGCCACCGCAAACAAATCCATTGAAAAGAAAGGAGGAAGTTATTTAAGTGTTAAAAAATATATTTTTTGTATAATTCCAAAAACCAAAATTCAAAAATAAACTTAATATTACATTCGATGATTGTTTTGTTTTGCAATAGGGCAAATACTTTTACAAACTATCATCCAGAGATTTAATCAAAGATAAACCAAACAATGGGTTATTGAAGCGCAGCATCGGGGAGGAGGGGGGGGGAGGGTGTGGTATTTGGATGGTCAATTGTATGGATCTTTTTATGTTATTGGGACTTGACCATTCATTATTTTCGCGTTGTACTATTGCCTTTAGTTCTTTCAATTTTAAAACTTTTAAATTGCTGTACTATTTTTAAGAATGCTATACCCTTCTAATTTTACGTGGGTTGGTCCCAGAGTGGAAATGTGAAATACCTTTGACCTCTGTGTTCGCCCCGCGCAATACAAATCCCCATATTGTGATCCCCAAATTTATGGCTGATAATTTTCCATCCTTGTCTCACTGTACTATCGGTAGCAGGGACTATTTGTCATTGGTTCTGGTGCTGCTGCTTTTTCTTGAGGTACAGACAAAAATTCCTGGTCAACCTCCCGATCCAACCATAATCACACCCTCCCCCTCTTCAATATAGCTGTTTATCTTGGCCTTGTTGTTGATGCTATTTCGCATGGTTGGTCGCCCCATCCTTCTTCTCGCAGACATGCCAACGAGTCGAAATTCATTGACAATAGTTATCCGATGGTATGAAGACTTGTTTTATTTTGGTTTTATAAGATTTGACGCGTTAAGGTGGTTTTGTCGTCAGTGCGCAATGCCGGAAAACATACTATTCGTCACCGCCGGTCCAACAAAATGCCAGTGAGTTTTTTGTTTTCCCGTTACAATGAGTATTAAAAGTGTTAAGCCTCCGTTGGCTCTTCCACCGCTTCCGCAACACACAGACACGGTACCATACCTCATTTGGAATATTTTCTAAAAGGTAATTTTCGGGTAGGACTTCAACAATTTTTTCTCAAATTGAAAAGGATAATTTTGATACAAAAAATCAAATTTACATACAAAATTTTTTTTTCAATTTTTGCTGGTAGTATATTGCTATCGACTTTGTGTTTCAAAATTGGGAAGAAAACTATAACAACAAATCGAGACTGGTACTGGTTCTTTCACGACTCAAAAAAAAATTCATGAGAACGTTCATGCCCCCAGGGAATTCAGCCAGCCCTCCCAACGATGATGTGCTGGAGAATGGGTCATTGAGGATGAATGGGTGGAGCAACTGAACAGTGAGCGACGCCACCACGAACCGTAATGTACAATTTTTCAAATTACTTTCATTACTTCATTTAATTAATTAAGGCTGTCACTACCGCTTCAATGCTCAACAAAGCGGTGATTGGATGGATTGA